>BPLR01008898.1:0-66337 GCA_021605095.1 Caerostris extrusa | reverse complement strand
TGTTTTAATATAATGTTATAAAAGAAGAAACTGATACTTAAAATAGGTACTTTTTATTTTTATTTCATTCTTAGAATTTCCCAACAATATAATTGAGTAAGGTTAAGAGGCGAAGTAATATATTTAATTGTGCCTGTAATCTATTGGCATGAAAATAGAGTAGATTTAGGGAAAATCTAAATGATGTGAGAAAACAAATTTTATTGGGTTTTCCATACTTCACATACTTCTACTTAATTTATATGATACATTCATTAAAAATATTACTTTAGAATGATAATTTCTGCTAACATTTTGCCTGCCCATCTTTAATTTCAGCAACGTCTTATGGGATATTTACGGCGATACGGCGCGCTACACACTTGTTAGGATGCGGTTACAACCCTTCAAGACTAACCGGGCGGGACTTCTCGAAAAGAAGTTTTATGCTACATCACATCTGTGTCACGTGTTCGTGATCTAAAGACGTCAGCTTTACCACGGAGGTTAATATCCATTTGTGCACTAAAAAGTGCATGAAATATCTTGATATGATATGATTGTAATAGTTCTGTTGAATTCATCCTTTTTTAATTTTAATTATTTAAATTTTAATTTTTGGTTTTTTTCCATTTTGGAGCAAAGTTCAGAAATTTTTACTTTTTTTTTTTTCAGATGATGGAGAAAAGTTTGTTTAAGTCAATTGTTGATATTGTGTTTATCTGTGAAAATTGAAAGAGTAAAAGTGCTAATCATATATTAAAAAAAAGAAATTATGAGAATTTTTTGTTCAAAAAAGAAAAGAATTTAGATGATTGGAAGGAATTTTGTCTTGCGGGATATCCACTAAGTTTAATCTAAAATAATAACAAAGTTTATATTTATTTTGTCTGCTTTGAAATTTGGTGGTGCTCCCAATCAACAAAAAATAACAACAATTTTAAACTCAAGTATTACTAAATGAAAAAGTTAATAATTAAAATAGGAATACAGTGTGAGCATATAATCAAGATGGATTTTATTGTTATAATTTAAATCTTTCGTAATCTAATTTCAATTTCTAAAACTTCGTTTATTTGGATATACTACTTTTTACAATAGAAAAGATGACGAACTTTTTTAGCCACGTCAAGAGTTGTTTCTGCATTACGAAACGCTAGGACGTTTGGATTTTAGCACTTTTGTATCTTTGCTTCCAAAATTTTAAGTTTTAAATGTGGGATACCAGAACAACTGTGGTCAACTTAGAGGTCCAAATGGTTCTATGTTTGGATTTTCCGTTGCTTTACACAGAGATAGAGACTTCGGATTGGTAAGTAGTTCATGATTGTCTCTTTCATTAATATTTTTGTTTAATCACCAAATATTTTTTTTAATTTTTAAAAAGATAAGTTTAAACATTTCTTTATCCTTCTTTGTATTAGGTATGATACTAAATCTTTGAAGAAAACCAAAAGAGCGCAGTCTCCCATTTTGAGTACTAATAACGTATTTAAGTCTACTTCTTTAAATGCTAAACTAAATTTACAAGTACGCAAAAATGAAATAATATATTGAATCCGGGGTTAATAGACGACATATTATTGGTCGTATTTTGTTATTGCTGATTAAAGTAAAAATCAATAATCGCCAAAAAATTAAATTAAACACTGTATCTTTTAATAAGAGTCTTTATAATTTTTAAATTAATTAATTGTTTTTATTTAATAAAGATTAATTTATAAATTAATTTTATAATTAAAATCTATTAGCAGTTCACAAAAGTAAGAAATTAAGTTGCGTGAATTAATTATATATTATTATTGATTAATAATTTACTTATTTTTGTAAAGAAACTGAAAAGTAAAAAATCGATAATCGTCAAAATATAAAATTATAAACACTGTATTTTTAGGTTATTTATAATTTTTATATTACATTTTTATTTATCTTATGAAGATTAACTTATAAATTAATTTTTACATTGATTAATTTATTATTAATTAATTTTAAAGAGATTAATTTAAAAATTACTCTTATAACTAAAATCTATTATGTGTTCATAAAAAATAAAAGATTAAATTACATAAATTAGTTACTTTTAAATTCATAAAAATTATTTTTTTCATTTAATATGACCTTTAAAAATATATATGGTTTAATATTATACATACACTTGATATGATTTTTAAATTCATCATTTATTTAAAAGATATAATAACATAAATATTAATTATGCAAATTAATTTTAGAGTTACTAAATTATAGACCAAACTAAACTTTTCCTACTTTTAATATCCATTTTAAAATATAACTAAGGCGTTTTACTGTTCTTGTCAATTTTTTATGTAGTATAGCAGTGCATTTTAAATATATTATACCTATAAAGGAAAAACATCAAGTCTTTTAACATTTTTAAAAGATATAATTTCATTTTGTTAACTTAAGGGGAAAGTTAACGAAATAATTTTCTGTTCTAATATTATACATACACTTGATATAATTTTAAAGTCATTAGATATTTAAAAATATAATGATATAAATAAGAAATTAGGCAACTTATCTTAGGGGGGTGTTAAAATATATTCAAATTAAACTTTTAATATCCATTAAATATAATTAAGGCATTTTGCTGCTCTTTGAATTTTTATACATAGTAGTGCGTTTTAAATATCTTATGCTGTAAAGGGGGAAAAATATCAAGTCTTTTAAACATTTTTCAAAGAATAGTTATTTTATTTTGCTAAGTTTTTAATGAAATTAACCCCATTTTAAAATAATCAATAAAAATAAAAAAACATTTAAATATCACTACTTTCTTAATTTTAAAAAGTTTAAAAATTTTTTTTTTTCAATCAATTAAAATGGGGCATTTACGAAATTTGAGTGATGTTTATGTTAAGCATTATACAGATACTCATTTCTTGATAGATATCAGACATTTCTTGATAGATATGAGATCAAACGTTGATATATCTAAAAAAAAGATTCTGGGCATAAAGTAAATTTGCTTCTTAGCTGTTTCTAAAAATATAAAGGAAAAATATTGGAATATGAATTATTATGTCATTGTAATTGTACAAAGAAAGTCATAAATTTGTCTAGTTAAAAAGTTTAAGGTTTTCTCATATGTAGTAGGAAATTTATTTTTAACAATTCTGTCAAAATATTTAAACATTTTTATTATATTAATTAAATAATATATTTATTAAAGTAGTTTTTTGTTTGAAGAACTAAATATTTTATATTTGAAGAATAGTTTAAAGATAATTTTTTCTTTTTATTAAAAAAATGAAGGATTTTATAATTCTTTTTATGCATGGTTTATTATCATTCCTTTTTGGTTTACAATTTTAAAAATACACTTTTGCATTTTAAAAAATTTTTAAAAGATATTGCGCTGTGAGATTATTTCAGTTTTGTATGTAATAAATATATTTCTATCCGTGTAAAGGAAACAGCATTTTACTGACATATTTGTTCTGCTTCAACTTCGAAAACAATTAAACTTGGAAAACTTCCTTTATATTTGTATGAAAAATATTTAATTTACACCTATAATTAGAAAAAATTTTGCATTTATATATATACAAATACATGTATATTTATACATATATGTATTAAAAAGCTTGATAATCTGAGACTTACGTCACTCAAAAATTTTTAATATTAAATTATACTACGATTTAAAGATTTACTAACAAATTTTTCTTAACAATTACAATGTGAACAGTTTAAATAATGAAAGTTAAATATGAAAATTAATATGAAAGTTAAATCACAAGGCCATTTGATTTCTTTCCGGTTTTTTCAATTCCAGTAAAGAAGCCAATTATCTCTTGTTAATAGATCTTCTCTCAATCACCAGTCTTTATTTGCATTTTAATGTATTAGAAACATTCAATTAAATATACTAAATATGCAATATATCAAGTGTAATTAATATACAATAAATACAACAAATGTTAATAAAAGAAAGAAATTTGTGAACATAGTTTCCCTAAGTTTAATATCAAGATATGATTATAACTTGTACTTAAATGAATCAAATGAACTTCAGTTTAACTTGAGGTATTAGTTCTGGATATGATAATAGCATCTGACCTTTTTGTTACTTGATACCAACTGATAGAAATGAAGTAATTTGACTGAAACTTCAGGTCATTGGAATAAAGCTTTCATTATTTCTAAAATTCATCGTCTTCTTGGAGTGGTATAACCACCAATATCGTCACATTTTTTCACAGTTAATACAATGTGACCAAATAATTTTCCACACTCGTGCTCCAATTCCCTTTGGACCGATAAAGCACCATCTTTGTGTCGCGCTCTTATCTCTCAGTTTTTAATAGCGTGGACTGCTTTTTAAATAAACATTCGATCTTGGCGCCTCTCTTGAAGACGAGATTGCTTCTCGGCTCCCCGGCGTCAGCCCTTATCGATGGTCAATGCCATTTTTTTTTATTGTCCGTCCCCTGGCATCCACTATCATCCCTTAAGGTTGTCCCGCATCCGGTATGGTAGACAGGATTATCATTCAATGAACTGAATTGTGTCCTTGATTTAGCGTCATTAGAAATACATTCTTTAAAAATATCGACGCACTGATAAGTTCAATTTAACCGTTCTATAGAAAGGGTTGCTAGAAGTCCATGAAAGTATAGATCATGTATTGTAACTTTTTTATATATGGTTATACTACTACTAGACCTCACCACATCACTGTGCCTGAAGGTGAGTTGCCCCTTTACAGTTTAGAAATGATGTGGGTCTGATTGGGTTCTGTGATGCTCTAGGGGTCCTATGAGACCGAGACCTGGGCTTAAAGTGGATTCCAAACCACTACTATATAAAAAAAAAAAAAAAAAAATATTTAAAGATAGTAAGAAACTTTTACCACATGTTTCATGAATTTTAACCTTAATCCTTTATCTGTGGTCAATGCCATGTTTTTTATTGTCCGTCCCCCTGGCATCCACTATCATTCCTTAAGGTTGTCCCGCATCCGGTATGGTAGACAGGATTATCATTCAATGAAGTGAGTATCATTCTATGAACTGCGGTTGGAAAATTACTTCTGTAACCATTTCAAATGTAGTACATTTTTAATATTTATTTTCCCTAGGTTTTAGTTAGCTTATGGGAGAAATATATACTTCTCTTTTGGTGTGATTAGTATTTGATTAAATGAATTATATGCTCATTTCCCAATATTATAGCAAGTGACATTTTCGTGTAACTTTTATATGAAATAATATTTTCTTTCAATTCTGTGTAATAATTACAATAAAAAAAACATTTGAAGTTTCGATGCAATATTCTCTGATTATTGTTGAAAGTAAAATAAATAAATCTTACTTTTATTGAGTAAGCATCCCTTTCACATTAACATACAAATATTTTTCTAGATCAAATTTACCAATTATTTCCATTTCAAAAAAAAAAAATAAATATATAATAAAATGTATGGAGTTATTTAATCCTAGGGCAACAAAAACTTTATTTAAAAATAAAGATGAAAAATTTTCTCTACTACCTTGTATCGTTTTGTTATTTGTAACAAAACTAAATTTTGTTTATTCATTTAAATATTCTTTCACATCTTAAGATATCGTACTTTTTAACATCTAAGAAAATTTCCAGGAATGCATCGCATACATTTTAATCGTATCAACAAAATAATATCTTTTCAGATCAAATAGCATGATGGCAAGTGATCAAATGACAAAAAGTGTCAAGTGACAAATTATAAAAAATTTTTCTACTACTTTGTATTGTTTTCCTAACTTGTAACAAAAACTAAATTTTTGTTTACGCATTTAAATATTCTTTCACGTCTTAAAAATAATTTTTGTGCTTTAACATCTTAAGAAAATTTTCAGGAATGCATCAAGGAATGCTTCAGGAATGCATACATTTTAATCGTATCAACAAAGTAATATCTTTTCAAATCATTTTGCAGGAGGACAAGTGATCAAATAACAAAAAAAGTGACGAAAAATGTCCAATTATAAAAAAATGTCTACCATTTTGTAATGTCTTACTAACTTGAAACAAAAACTAAATATTTGTTTATGTATTTAAATATTCTTTCACTATTTGTTTTGGATTTTAACTTCTAAGAAAATTTTCAGGAATACATCGCATGCATTTTAATCATATCAACAAAAATAATTTTTCTCAGATCACTTAGCACGATGACAAGTGATTAAATAACAAAAGTGTCAAGTGACAAATTATAAAATTTTCTCTATTACTTCGTAATGTTTTCCTAACTTGTAACAAAAACTAAATTTTTGTTTATGCATTTAAATATTTTTCACGTCTTAAAATTTGTTTTGTGCTTTTAACAGCTAATAAATTTTTCAGGAATGCATCACATACATTTTTGATCATATCAATAAAATAATCTTTTCAAATCACTTAGCATGATGACAAGTGATCAAATGACAAATTATATAATTTTTCTACTACTTTGTATTGTTTTCCTCACTTGTAACAACTAACTAAATTGCTCGACTTTTTGTTTATGCAATTAAATATTCTTCCACAACTTAAGATGTTTTTGTGCTTTTAACAGCGAAGAAAATTTTCAGGAATGCATCGCATACATTTTAATTATATCAACAAAACAATATCTTATCTTTTAGCATGATGACAAGTGTCAAGTGACAATTTAAATATTCTTTCACATCTTATTTGTTTTGTACTTTAACGCCTAAGAAAATTTCCAGAAATGCATCGAATACATTTTAATCATATCAGCAAAATAACATCTTTTTATATCACTTAGCATGATAACATGGTTATACACTGTTTTAATATTATCAGATCGGGCATTATAACATAACTTTTATTCCTTTTATCCAAGCAGAGATTCAATGTGATTCATTGTCATGATTCCAAAAGTACATCAATCAAATAAGTGTTATCAAGAGGAATTTATTTGCCTAACAAAAAACTATCTTGTCATCACAGCTCTTATGTTTAACGATGAGTACTAACAAGACTTAGCATCAACTGCATTACGCAAAGATGAAGCAATCCAGCCAGGGAATCAAACCTAAATACTTTGCAACTGGTGAATGAATGGAAATCTGATCGTTGCTATCAAATACTGACCATTGGTGACGTAAGAAAGAGGGGGGAGGCGGTGACGTTAAAAATACTTCCAGTAGGAAAAAAAAAAAAAAAAAATAGTACTCGTCTTGAAGCAGCGATAGCACGAAAGACAGAAAGAAGAAAACAGCAAAATGCCGTATTCCGTTTCCCGTCCACTCTTTCTGAAAGAGTTGCTTTGTATCCTTCCGCGATGTGTGAAGGTGTGGAACTTGATGGAGGGAGAACAAAGAAGGACTTGTTGATAAAAACTAAAGCTCTGTGGAGTAGATGGACTAATGTTACAAGAGAATTTTTGACTATAGAAAAGATAGTGGACCAAGTGGATGAGTCTATTTCTTCATGTTTCGTGTAAATAGTTTGCTTACGTGCAGAAAAACAATTAGCGAGTTTTGTAGTAGATTTTTAATCCTTTTTTTTTTTTGCTGGGGATAGGTTAATGAACTTCCTAAAGATCTGCACAAAACTTCAATGTTTTGATTTTAAATAACTGCCCGAACTTATTGGAATACAGTTAATAAGCTATTAATATTGCAGATAGTAAATGTGCTAAAAAGCAGTTAATTAACTATTGATATTGTAGATTGTAAATGTGTTTTGAGCATAAATTCTTTGTGAGTATGCTGTATTTTTTTGTATTCCGCTAGCGTCTTTTTAAATCTTAATGTGATGAATATTTTACAACTGTTACATTCTTTAATTTATTTTTTACTACTTAAATGACATCATTTAAAGCCATTTTAATAAAAAAATAGATCACAGTTGTAAATGAAAAAAAAAAATTACGAATACTTCAATTTAATGTAGCACTAACTACTTTTTTGAAATAGCGAAATATATTTTGTTTATTTTCCTGTTTAAACTATCGATTTTATATAATTTAAAAATACTTTTAAGTTACTTCGTCTTTTTTAAAGCGTTTCTACCGTCTTTTTAGTAATGAATATTTTACAACTATGTTTTTCTTTATTTTTATTTTAATGGTTAAATCCCATCATACAAAGCCATTGTGTATTGCTTTTATTTGTAACAGTTAATAACATAAATTTTACATTTAATCAAAATATTCCTAAAAATTTTAATTTTTAATAAGAAAAATAGATCACAAATGTAAATGAAGATCAATAATTGTGAGTATTTCAATCTAATATATCATCAATTACTTTTTTGAAATAGTGAAATATATTTAATTTGTTTGTCTGTTTAAACAAGGGGTAACTGCCTTCAAATTTTTTTTGCACCCCCTTGAGATTTATCACACTTTTACAAAAACAAATAATATTGATGACCAAAGTAGTGAAAACTAATGTATTAAACAATACATTATTTATTTGCATCCATATATTCAAAATTACATAAAATATGCAAAAAAAATAAGAAAACTTACTGCTAATTTTGAAAGCCGATTTAAGTAATTTAGAGTTAGGTAAATACAACAAAAAAATGTTTGAAATGTATTCATCATCCTTTCATTTGAAATCAAGTTGGCCCCAGAATATTTCGAAATGGAAATGGTTAACTTACAATGTAATATTGAATTAAAAACATTTTTGAAACATCACAATCAAAAATAGATTTTTACAACACTTACGTCACAAACGAGAAATTTTCCATTTAGAGAGAAATCTGGCACGAAAATTGTCAGCGCTTATAGATTCAACGCATGCATGCAATTTTTTTTTTTTTTTTTTTTTTCCCCGAAGGGAAATTGAGCAAAACACAAAACACGCTTAAATATAACGGGTGCCAACCTGCAACACCAATTACGATGTGCCAATACCCAAACTGCAATCGATTTGCAAAAGCTAGTGGAAGAGTAGAGAAACAATTATTGCACCTTGTAAAATAAATATTTTTTAATGATTTCATTTTTTTTTTTGTTTATATTTATATACTTTTTATATTTCATTTTTAGTGTTATATACTTCCTTACAATGTTCATTTAGTATCATTTTTTCCGGGAAATGTGCAGTTAGTATCCTTATAATTATATTATATTAGTAAACACTATAATAAAATGATTCTTTTTTTTCCCTGCAAAAATTGTCTTTAGTGGGTCTAAATCTAATATGGGGATATATAATTTTATATGCGGCCCGCAGAGTTATGATGTATTTCCAAAGTGGCCTGCAAGATCATTTGGGTTGGCCACCCCTGGTTTAAATTATCGATTTTATGTGATTTTAAATACGTTTAAGTAACATCGCATTCTATTTGATTGTTATTTTTTTTTTTTACTACACCAACAAAATACGAAAAAAGAATTTTTTTGCCATGGAAAATGTAATATTTCTCCTGCCAGTTCAAGACATTAACCACAGATCTTAGTACTTTTTGGTTAAAGGATGCCAGTCAAATAAATGCTTTCAAAATCCATACCATTATAATCAAGGTTAACATTATTTTCTCAATCTAGATTTTGCGCCAATAATTACTTTCACGCCAAATGATGTCCACTTAATAGAAAAGTACCGAAAACGTTTGGTAGCCATGGATTAAAAATACATTTAAGAATTGTGTATACATTTAACCTGTTTTGTATATATATTTGGCACTTTAAATAATAAAAATAGAAGTGTTAAATTTCAAATGTCTTGATTTAATTTATGTCAAATATATATATAATGATGTAGGAGATCTCCAAAATTGATGGGAATTTCTTGTTTAAAATTTAAATATGTTATAAAAGAAAGCAAGATGTAATGCTTATTTATGATTAGTTTACCAATATTAAAAGAATTAATATATTTTTTTATTTTTTCTTCCCAAAATCAAAAAACTATAAACATTTTTTATTCCGAAATCGAAATTTGCTATAGATGAAACTTCAGGTTAGTTACTGAAATTTTGCTCTTTAATAATATATTTTTAGTAATAAACATAAATACTTATATATATATAAAGAATTGTTGGTCATAATAAAAAAAAAAACTGGGCTACAAGTTCAAAAGCGTATATTAATTATAACCTAGATAAATTTTTAAAAATATAAGAATGGTTTGTGAAGTACAATTAAAAATAAAAGTAGATACGAATGAATATCGTTAAAAATATTAAATTAAATAATTTTACTTTTTAACTTTAGAATTGTACTTCCTTTAATTTATGTCAGCAAAAAATATGTCATATTAATAAGAGATAACATTCAGTTTCAACATTAATATCACGCAAATATTCTAATCTTAGCATTAACGGAAATCTGACAGAAACATACACTCATGTCCATAAATTAAGGATAATGAAGTTAAGGCAAAGAAAGAGACAGAAGCAAAACAAATTTGACTTATTTGTAAAGTCTATTTATTAAACAAAAGGTAAAGAGCAAAAAGATGCTATATGTTTGACATAATTAATAAAAATTGCGATTTTACTCCTGGAGCAAATTTCAAAAAAGAACCTATTTACAAAAAACAGTATAACATGGTTAGTATGATGGTTAGTATGGAGTATGTCTCCCGGACGATGCAATATAGGCCTTACAACGCCTAGGCATGCTGAGTATCAAATTATCAATCTGATCTTGGGGAATATTACACCACTCATCAAGCAATGCCCTCCGAAGTTCCGGTTGACAGGTGGGAGGGGGTTGACGGGCTGCAATTCGTCGGCCAAGCATATCCCACACATGCTCTATTGGATTCAAGTCCGGTGAGTATGCTGGCCAATCCATACGGGCGGTATCCTCCAATTGAAGGCATTCGTCTACAATGTTTGCACGGTGAGGACGGGCGTTGTCATTCATAAACAGAAATTCAGCACCCATGGTGCCCCGAAACAAACGTCCATGTTGTTCCAGAATGACATCCCGATAGATGTGGCCTGTCATCGTTACACTCTGAACATGCAGGTCAGTTCTGGAACCAAGAATAATTCCTCCCAAACGAGCCATCCTGCACGACCATAACGGTGTCGTTCAATGGTGTTCTCTTGGTGGTAACGAGTACCTGACGCTCTCCATATGAAAGTCCGGCGAGAATCAGACTGCAAATTAAACCTGGACTCGTCGGAAAACATCACACAAGACCACTGTTGCGGTGTCCACAATGCATGCTCTCTACTCCAGGTTAATCGCAGGCGACAGTGAGGCGCGGTAAGTGGAACACATCTGGCAGGCCTACGAGCATATAGACCAATGTGCCCTAAGCGTCTGTACACGGTCTGCCTTGAAACTGTCGTACCGGTAGGTGACGAGACAGGTCTGATGCTGTGCTTCGTCTTTTTCTGTTGGCAGAAACTGTTAAATACCGGTCCTCTTTCGGCGTTTTTGTAAATCGGGGGCGACCTGTGCTGTAACATCTACTCACATTACCATCATCTTCGAATCGTTGCCAAAGCCTGGAGAGGTCACTCTGGGCGATTCCAAGTTCTTCGGATACTTCCAGCTGGATACGTCCACATTCCAGTCGTCCGATAATTCTACCACGTAAAAATCATCCAAATGCTTCCTTTGTGCCATAACTATGCGGTTATTGCACTGAAAGGCTTTTAAAGCTCTTGTGAACAATTTTACTTCTTTGCCACCATTCCTTATATACCCCTCTCTTACACTCGTCATTGTGACGTACTATCCGCGCCATTTGGTGGTTTCCTGTAATTTGCATATTCTTCTTCAAGATGTGTGTGATAATCCTACAGGTGAAATTTTTTATTTTAGTGTTCAATTTCTGTGTGATTCTGAATTTTCCTTAATTTATGAACATGAGTGTAGTTTCTTCATCTGAATGTGGGAATAGAGTAGATGATTTTCAGTTTCTTTTCATTAACAATGTTCAGAAAGAGAATCATGTTTAGAGTTAGTTGCAATTACAAGTCTACGGAGAAGTAGCATTGTGAAATTTATGGATTTTTATAATTTCTCTTCAAATACCAAATATACTGAACATTTCCAAATCCATTTCTAAATATTTTTAGGGAAAATAAATACGTTTATAAATGAATTTAGATTTTTTAAATATGCAATTTTAACTTCTTTCTTAAATTTTTATTTATTTGGATACATTTGATTTTGTTTAATCTTCTTCTCCTTCAAGGAGGCCTGAGGGCGAATTGGCTAGCGCTCTGGCCTTTGGTACCACAGGCTCCAGGTTTCAATCTTGGCGGTGGCAGGGATGTTTGTTAATGGTTCAGAATTCAAGTTAAACTGTTGGCCCAGGTCTAATTACCGTGAAGTCTGCAAAAAATGACCGTAGAGTGACGTATCAAATCAAATGTTCTACTTCGTTGGCAGAGCATCCCCATGGTGGGCCAAAACTGTCTACAAACTGGCAGATTTTTTTTTTTAATAACGAAAAGAAAAGCGGATGATTTAATGATATATAAAAACTGTTAATACTGTGTTGTATTTCTTTCATGCTACGCAGCAGTATCTAATGAAAACTTAACATTGTAATTTTAGGTTATAAAAAATATAAAGTTATAAGAAGTAATTGCTCACATTTTGAACTACGCCAAATGACAACCAGTTTTTTTTTTAAATGTATGTCATAGAAATAATTTTGGGATATTTTTTTATTTAATAGCAAGCTAAAATGAAAAGCGAATGATTTAATGATATATATAAAATCTATTAATACTTTAAATATAGTTCTTTCATTTTATTAACGGTGTTTAAAGAATACTTAGCATTTCAACTTTTCTTAAAAATAAAAAGTTATAATAAATAATTGCTCACATTTTTGTACTCTTATAAACAGTTTTTTTTTTAAGGAATGTCATAGGAAAAATTTCCATATATATTTGTATTTAATAGCAAACTGAAATGAAATGTGGGTGATTTAAGGGTATATAAAATCTATTAATACATTATATATATATATATATACATATTTCTTTCATGTTATTAACAGTGTCTAAAGAATACTTAATATTTAAACTTTAGGCTCTTAAAATTAAAGACATAATAAATAACTACTCAAATTTTGAACTACGTCAACTAACAACCATTTTTTAAATGAATGTCACAGGAATAGTTTTCAGATACTTTTTTTTATTTAATAGCAAACTGAAATGAAAAGTGGGTGATTTAATGGTATAGAAAATTTATTTAATATCGTATTTTTTTCATTTAACATAAAATGAAAGAACTTAGAAAGATAAAGAAAACTCAACATTTTAGCTGTAAGTTCTTCAAAATAAAAAGTTATAATAAATAATTGCGTAAATTTTGAACTACATCAACTTATGTTACAACCATTTTTTTTTTCAAAATGATTGTCAAAGGAATAATTTTCAGATATTCCTGCAATAAATCTGACAATATCCCTTTTTTTTTCTCTTTCGAAATCTTGTAATCATTTTCATCCAACAGCGTGAAAATATTTACCTTACAAATGATGTTGGTGGGATAAATCTCCAACCCCTTTCCTGTTGTAATACTCCGGCATCGCGGGCAAATGTTTGCCCTCGCGAATTGCTTCTTCATAGACTGACAGGTTTAATATTCTTCTCAGTTCATCCAGCTCTTTCCCCCAGATAACATTCTTCAATGTTTGGGGCGCTTTAAATTGGTTTTTGAAATTAAAAATATATACTTATCATTATCTTTATCTTCTTCAAGCTGTTGGTTTTATATTTTATGTAGTTTAATAATTTATTAATATTGTTAAAACTGCATATAAGTGATATATAATTACTAAAATAAATCAGTTTTTCATTGTAATTGTTTATTTTATAAAAGTAATAAAAGCTAAACAATTGTTTTAGATTTCGAAATTTATTAAAAGACTGCCGTTTTAGATTTCCGTGTGACTTGTTATAATTGTTGAAGAATATTAACAATTTAATTTCTTTAATTTTCATTATTTTGAAAGTATATGAAAGTATGATTTCAGAATAAAAAAAAAAAACATTTATAAAGATAAAATTTTATTTTATATAAATTCTAAAGTATATTGTACAAAAAAATTCAAAAAAAAATTCTACTCTTATTTAGTCAAAGAAAATGATTATCCCATGCCAATGTTGATATGAGAATTTTTTTATATATTATCCTCTTTTTAGAAAAATAAATTTAATGCAATAAAAATACCTAGTGTTATAGGAGTTATGTCGACAGCCGATTGTAGTAATGTCTGTTGTGTTAAGTAGTGCACGAAATTTGGAAAAAAAGTTGTTCAAATTTATAGGAAAAAAGATTCTAAATTTTCTACTCTTCTAAATCTGGGAAAAGGCTTATACCATGACCCATGTTGATATGACAATTTTTTTTATATATAATCCTCATTTTAGAAAGACAAATTTAATGCAATAAAAATACCTAGCGTTATAGAGAGTTATAATATCGTCAACTGATTGTTGTAGCAATGTCTGTTGTAATAAGTAATGCACGAAATATTTTCATTTCTTCATATATTGACATTTAACCAAACTAAAAACTCTGTTTAGTTTCAAAATGCCTATTATTAAAATAACTTTTGTTAGAAAATATAAACACAAATAAACTGTAAAAGATACACGAATTAATCGTAAAAATAAGATGCAATTTTCAAAATACATATTAATTTCTTCAAGAACTTTATTCCTGTGAAAAACAAATATTTTTAATACAGTGAGATTTTTATACAATGCAATTTTTTATACGATGAGGTTTTTAATACTAATTACCTTACATTTGCTATTTAAATGAATGTTAAAAAACCGATTATCAAAAGAGTCACTCGAAAGTAAATGCAGTTAAACACAGAACATAAAAAAATTGAGAAAATTAATATTTTTATGCAACTTATTATTATACAACAGATTCAGAGGATATAAAACAGAAATGTTTTTACATAAAAATAAAAGAAGCAAAGTGTAATTTCTTTAATACTATAATATACTATTATCATTCTTATTAACATTCCTCCAGTATTAATATTCGTTTAATTACTATATACAATTCCTTTTATACTGTTCCTTTAATATTATATTTAAAAAAGAATATTATTTATCCTATCACTGTTTACATAAATCAGAAAATTTAAAAATGAAATTAATCGCATTAGTTTTTAAGCAACTCCTTTATGAAACAAATAAAATAAAGTTGCTTATACAAATATTATATTAGTTATATACTAATATATAATTTGTTGCTTAAACAAATTATTTATTTTTGCAACTAATAAATATATAATAATATTTGTTATATTCAAATTATATATTAGTTGCAAAAATAAATAATTTGTTTCGTATATAAAGTATCTGATTGATTCAGCTTACTCAAATATTACATTAAATTCGTTATTCGTGTTTTTCTATGATGAAGCTCAGGTTTCTGACAATGAATTTCTTTGCTTTAAAAATAAAATCTCTGAATAACTTTAGATAAAAAATGATTCTAAAATGATTTTATGTTTACAGGAAACATATGACTAAGGATCTATTTTTTTTATTTATTAAGAAACTAAAAAGAATAATCTTATGAAATCAGCTATAGACCCAAAATACATATTTGCTTAGGTGACTGTACATACATTTTTCGGAAATGACAACATTTTTGTAGTATCTTAAACAATATTCATATTTCAGATTGTATCACCAAAATAACACATCTGAATCCAACAGACGCCTCTCTCTGACGCTATGATTTTAGAGATAAATAAAAATACCGTCTTGCATGTTCTTCGTCCTCTGCACAGGTTTCGCTCATTTTCTCACTCAGTTATTTGTCTGAAAAACCATTTATAATTAAGACGAGCAAAACCAAATCAGTGCTTCTTAAATATTATTGTTCTATTTTAGAGTGATATATTTTTTTAAATTTCAAGAAAAAATATATAATTTTCCTATAAAAAAAATTTCGGTGCCCTCTAGCGAAAATTTGGGTAATTATAAATTTTCATAAAATAGAAAATCACTCTCTTAACATTTTCGAAGGAAGGGAAAATTGGATTTATCCTTTACTTATCTGAAAATAAATATGTTATTTACTCTTCAATATTATTTAATTTTAATAATATTAAATATTCTTCTATATTATTTAATTTTTAAAAATATTATTTAATCTTCAATATTATTTAATTTTAAAAAAATTTTTCCTCTTCAATATTATTTAACATTTAATAAGATTAATTAATCTTCAATATTAATTAATTTTTAAAAATATTATTTAATCTTCAATATTATTTAATTTTTAAAAACTTTTTCATCTTCAATGTTATTTAATATTTAATAAGATTAATTCATCTTCAATATTAATTAATTTTCAATGATATTAATCTTCATTAGTGATTAATTTTGTTAAATAATAATTAATCTTCAAATAATATTTAATGTTTAAAAAATATTATTTAATCATCAATATTATTTAATTTTTAAAAACATTATTCAATCTTCAGATTTATTTCAATTTTCGAAATTATTCAAATGTTCAAATATGATTCGTATACTCCAATACGAATAAGAGTTATAAACAAAAAAATCTTATTCTATTTTTATATTCAAGCTTTGGTATTATAAAATATAAATTATGATATAACTCATCAATCTAACACTAATTTTTTAATATGACAGTGTAGGTTTAAATGTTTTATTATCAATAACAGCATACTATAATAGAAAATCTAATTAATAAACAAATTTAATTAAATATATATTTCTGTCATACAATTATTTATAAAATAGTATTTATTTTGTAAAATAGGTAAGATCTAGAATTTTAATTAAAAATTTTTATTATGTGTGGAACTTACTTGATATTTCTGTAATGTTGTACATCAGAGTTAAACGAGTCAACTAGAATTCATTTAACCAATTCAAGATCTATGACTTTTTTAAAAAATGAAAAATACATCTTCGCATTTAATTTTTTGTTGATTCATAATTTGACAGCTACAATTTCGGATATTTTTTTAACTTGAATATAAACTTCATTTTTTTTTCTGTTTAAAAATATTTAATATAAAAACATATTATAGTTAAAATACCTAACATTTTTCAAATAAGAAAAACATAGCAAGTAAATTAATTTATTAATTTTACCAAATGAGAGCTTCTGATCCATTTTATGGTGTTATCTTTGGATATATATTAGTTTCCAAAACATAAGGAAAAACAATAAAAAAAACTTCAAGGTCGAAAATAAGCAAAAAATTATATTATATAAATTACATTATAAAATTATAAAATTACAAAATTTACATTACATAATATACTTAAAGCTATATCATACACAATTTGACGAAGTTGTTACAATTTACCATTCATGGGCATTTGGTCGACAACAAGATTTAAAGTTTTTTGCAGCCTGTGTGTAGTGAAAATTTCGGAACAGCCATGTTTTATCTACGAATACTCGATATCATTTAGCTATTTTATTTCGAAGGCGAGACAGTTATATAGAAATGGTAAAATGTAAGTTCTTCTGTAATTCATAAACTGTAAAAATGCATTGCTAATAATAGAAATAGCTTCCAGAAAATATAGTCGAGGTAGACCTACAGCTAAAAATCTCAGATAACCGCTATTTGCAGCGAACTGCGAGGAATCACAAAACCGTTACATCAACCTACCTCAGCTCTTTTGTTGAAACAACTGGAGAGCCACTCTTTTGGTATTTAACCAACTTTGTGCATAGGTTTTCATGATGGAGGTTTGTATGCAAGACGTTCAACACTGTGATCCTTTAAGACTCATAAATGAAATATTTAATTGGACGCTTACATTTATCAATCGGAATGCATGTCAATAGAGATCTGAGCACTTTACTGATGAGCCTAAATTTTATTTAAAAATTGACTCAAGAGTTTTATTGCTGTGGAGGGAATTGGGAATCCGCTATTGATTCAGTCATATCCATGAAAAGAGAGATTTGGAGAAATCAGTGTTTTCTTGTTTTTGTGTTACTCTGTATATCGTCCCCAAAAGTACCGTTACTGCTCAGGTAAACGTTCAGACCACGTTCTTAGTCCAAATGTTCATCCTTATGCAGGAGCAGTTGTTGCCTCCATCATCTTACAAGACGAGAGTTAATTCTAAGCTATAGAAACCATGACTGATAGAGAATTACCTTTGCGAGACAAATAGAGAACCTTTGCGAACCTTTGATTGTATCACATGTTGATAAGTACTTAATTCCCATGCATTCATAGAAGCAACTTCTTGCACCATTACTTTCAATGTTAATTTTTCACGGCTTTCTAAAATGTAGAATAATGGCGCTCAACGATAATGCAGTCTAAAACATGTTTGGCCATCACTGAGGTCCAATGATAAAAAAAGAAATTATAACATGAGTAGTCGAACCTGTATAAGACCACACTTTACATGCAACATTTCTTAATAAATATATTTTATAAGCAGCTGGAAGCTCTATGAATGCATGTGAATTAAGTACTTATTAACATGTGATACAATCACATTTCGTAGATCAAAGCTAGAAATTTTCAACTTGTCTAGTTTTATTCTATCTACTGTTTCTTACTCAAAAACAGTCTAATATTAATATGACCCGTTAATAAGGAATATCCCTTAAATATTTCTCTTACCACAAATTGTTGATTTATCCATTTTCAAGTCTTGTACTAGTTTGATATTTTACAATATTGAAGAAGCATCAAAATACCAACAATATAGCTTTCAATTGAATGCGATATTGTCAAGCTGTTCTACAATGTCTACTCTTCGAAAACTAGGATGGTGAGCAATCATTCTAAATTCATCACCATTTGTATAAAATACTTTGTTTCTCATAATTCATTCTGACAACTTTTATGGTATTGTAAAAAGGTCTATTTCTGTTATTGAATATTGAAGTATTCATAAATATTTAAATACATTACAAATATTTTTAATATGATGAGTTAAAACTAAATTATTGTAATTCTGCATCTTTAGCAATTGGTAAGCAGTTTAATTATTTATATAATTACCCTTATATTTTCAATCAATAGTGATCAATAAGTTTAAAATTTTCTTATTTCCAATAATACTTTTTTGTCAAGTCCATTTGATATTTTTTAATGTAAATACAAAGCACTACTTAAAAAATTGTTACTTTGTTGGGGGTTCTGATCAATCATATGTTAACTGATAACATATATGGATAGTCTTATTATGATATTGTTTGCATATCTATTTTATGGAAAATATTCTCAGTAAATCAACCACGATTCTGTTAACAGTGAAAAACGATTCTTAAAAATAACATTGGAGCCGTTTATCCGCTGAAAAGATTTATGGCCCGTTGCAGATGAGATTAGATAGGATTTTAATCAAAGGAAATGAGGAAAGAAACTATCAAATCTTTCTCCAAAACAACCAATTACTGCAACAGAGTTTGATTTATATCGTTGGCCTTTTCAGGTTAAAAAAAAATATATGTTGATGTATACTTGCTAGATATTCTGTATTTAAAAATTATTTTCAAAGTCTGGAGGCTTATTTCATACTTTGTTTTTCAGTCACCTGCTCATAAATGCTACAAGTGTCCTACATTTTCTGCTTATATTTAAGTAGAAAATTGAGGACACTTGTAGCATTTATAAGCAGGCGACTGAAACAAAGTAGTATGAAATAAGATCCAGACTTTGAAAATACCTTAAATACAGAATATCTAGCAAGTATAAGATCAACATATATTTTATCACCACTGATATGGGATAAAAAAATATTTTTCAAATTTATTTTATTGATATTTATTATTTATTTAGATGTTTAGTTAATATTTGCTCAGAAATTCTATGGTTAATATTTTTTACTACCGTTTTTTTTTTTTTTTTAATATGTTTCATCTACATAATGCATTTTTCTTAATTTCCACTGCTTGAAAGCTATAAAAATTGACCTATAAATTTTGTTAATAGAATTCTCGGTAATTAGTTCTTTCATATATTAATAATGTAAAAACAATTTATGGTGTCTTTTTTTTTTAATAATCAAAACTTATGATAACCAAAATGAAATCTTAACATATGTAAAAAAAATGGAGGAATTACTAATGTTCCTGATAGATAGCTCTGTTTGCATTAATATGTGTTTAGCTATTTGAATTATTATTATTCCATGCAACAATTAAGTAGTTTTGATAAAAGAAAATTTGGCATGGAAATTTGGGGTGATATTTCCAATGCAGACGCGTGGAAAATGTTATTTTTTAAAAATTATTTTTATTTTCACAAAATTTTATTCAAAGCAAATATTACAGAAAATAATTCATTTATTTGGCGAGGAAAAATTCTTGAATTCGGTAATTAAAAAGTTGCCAACCTTAATTGCACTACTAGTAGTTACATTACTTTTGCAAACTTAATTTAACTTTTCTAACCTACTTCTACAAATAATTAAACTACTAATAGTTGCACTTAACCTACGAATAATTGCACTTAAATGTGAATATTTCAGAAATATTGCGCAGTTTTCAATAGATAATGAATTAAAGAAATTGTCTTCATTTTTTAAAACAGCATAGATATTATGGAAATGACATTCACTAACAGTTTTCAATAACGTTTAAATGCATGAGCGCATATATTTACCAAACAAAGTTGTAACATAAATCAACGACTCTGACTGTGAAATAAAAGATGGCCCATAAAAAAAACTGGCATATACATATAAAGAACTTACAAATATTTGCTAAATTGACTAAAAGGAGCTTTTTGAAGTGGATCGCACATTGTTGCGAAGCTGGAGAGCTTTCAGGAGAGATTATACGCTCAGTAAAATCTTGTCCCCTAAGCCCCAAGTATCTATCCATCATCCAAGATCGTTTGTGGTGTCGTCCTCCTTGCTTGTTGACGTTCCGGTCTCGCGTTAAATTCCGGGGATGAATCACGTGGTATGAACAAAGGCCACCCTTGTGTCGCAGGGGGCGGAATTCCACAAGCAGCAGCTGCCTTTGTTGTGGACTTAGGTGTAAGCAGACAAATGCTTACACAATGTGTCCCCTTGTGTAACGCTTTTGACGTTTGCCCCTATGAAGATTCGGCTCTTTCAGGAGAAATCCTTGTCATGCCCCCAAAATTGTTCTTCTGCAATATTTGGAAAAACGTGTGGACCGAAAAACAAAGAAGCAGTATGAAGAACATTAAACAATTCTGGTCTTCCTGATTTTCCACGTGTAATATTTAAGAGAAAATGTAACTTTCCACTCAATTATTAGTCAACATAGAATTAATTGTTATAAACATTGTTACAAAAGATCATGAGAAACACTTCACGCACATCAAAAAGATTAACGATGGAATTCATTTCTTCCAAATTACCCATCCTGATTTGCCACCTTCAATTAAAGTAAATCAGAAGACGAATATGAGAAACGAATATGATCGAATCGACTTCGAATGCACCCCGAATAAGGCAGTGGCCTCTGACCCGGGTGAGAATAAAAGGGCCGGAAATATGATAAGGCATCTGTTCTTTCTCGGGATTCCGTTACAAGATGGGTGACAAGGCGGACCGAGTTTCATGCCGAGTGTCTCTGCTGCTTGTACATCATGCCTTAATCAGGTAATAGAGAGGAAAGGGGAAAAGCTTGATGAAAATCTCTAACATCAAGTTCCCTTATTACCTCAGAAAGATGGCTCAAGAATATTTTTTTAAGCTTAAAAAAGCTTTTGGATAACACTGAAGTAAGCCGACAAGCCCAAATGTTAGACTCCTTTTCCACGTTAAAGATCTGAAGATGATCATATAACCATTTTTTAACAAAATGAATTCTTTTAAAATTTTGATCTTTAAATAAGCCGCTACATTTGTAATAGAAAATACTCAGATCTGGATCATTATTTGTATCGCTACATTTATTGATTTATCGTCTTATATAACTATTCAGAAGCACTAATCAAGAATCTTTATTGTTTGAAACTTTTTAAAAAGTCAGTTTGGATTTCTTTCAGTATTTTGGTCTTAATTAGCCCAACATGTGCATGAAATGGCAGTAGAGCGACAAATCAAACCAAACCAAATCTCAGCATTTTACTTAATTCCCATCGATCCTCAATTTGCAGCGAGTATGTAAAGTATCCAGTTTAAAAGTGTCCATGCGTCTTACAATTCCCTTTAAATGCAATTATTTTCGAAGCAATAAATGCAGAATATATTCAAGAATCTTTTTTTACTTTTACAATTGCCCACTGATGTTAAACAGATTATATTAATTAACACAAAATATAAAATCAGGCTATCTACTATTTTAAATATGGCAATTTAAAAATAACCCAGAAAAATAATCTACAATTTATTTTTGAAAAGCAAACATTTCACCAGTCACAAAGTTCGGATACATAAACAGTTCCGAATACATGAATGGATTTTATCTTGCATTTTGCATAACTTTTAGCCTCAAAGTCACATAATAGATTAATTTTTAATTAAATTCGAAACTGTTTTATAAACTGCTGATGAAATGCTTGTAAACTGTTTAATAATTAATATATATCTGTGTGAGAAGGCATACTTGATCATATGGGATACTTCAACCCTCCATATTTATATATCCATCCAATTTTTCTTTCTAAAATTGATAACATGTTAACATATCCATAGTTCTGTACATATAAAAGAAATCAAGTATATGGGTATCATTTTAAAAGTATAATAGTCGATGGTTGCTTTTTTTTTTTTTT
Source organism: Caerostris extrusa (assembly GCA_021605095.1). NCBI lineage: Eukaryota > Metazoa > Arthropoda > Arachnida > Araneae > Araneidae > Caerostris > Caerostris extrusa. Next base: position 43,718 of record BPLR01008898.1, on the reverse strand, counting down.
CCTTATGTGAAATAAGTTTTCATGCGAGTGATTTTTATACTTTTTGTCTAGTCTTAACTTTTTGTATCGAAACTTTGAGATTTATGCTTACGGATGATTTATCTCACTTTATCTAAATGCTATTAAAATAAGAAAGAAAGAATAGAACAAAAGTGGAAATTAAACATTTATACTTAAAACGCAAAATTCTTGATTTCTTTGCCTATGGTGAAACACCAATCCAATTTTAAAAAGAAAGGAATCGTTGCATGTACTTTCCGGCAACCAAAAGAAAATAAATAAGATGGGTAAAAACAGCGGATCAAATATGCCAAAATATTTTAACAGAACTATTAGAAAAATAAGAAGAATAATTAGAACTGGAAATAAAAAAAAAAAGAATAAAAAGTAATAATCTTCAGAAAGAAAAAGTTGGGTACATCATAGCGTACAGGGTTAAAGACTCTTCGTAGAAATTGAAGTATCATTGCACTTTTATATTCTTTTTGTAATCAAAGTTGCAGTTAGATTAAATAGTTATGTTATAAAAGTTACATATTGAATCTAAAATATTTAAAAAGCTGCTTTCTTTATTTAATAAAATTCAGTTAATAAAATTGAGAGTAGTGGGCATACTTATGACATTGAGATAACACGAGCAGTGGTTCAGTGTTCCCTACAAGGAAATTACATGCAATAATTTTGTTACCGTTTATTTGAGTGCTTTTTTTTATAAAGTTTACTATGTTTAAAGAATATTAGAAGGTTGTAACTTCATACTTCATATATATATATAAATATATTCAAAAATAAATCTTTTAAAAATAAATAGGCCTTCAAAAATAAATTTCACAATTTCAATGTGTTTCTTCTTCACAATTTTTGTTTTAAATGATGTACAAAACCACTTTTTGTTTGATGTATAATTTCAACCACAAAATTGACAAATACTTGTTCTTGATTAGTGAAAAAATGCTTTGAAATTGAACAATGCTATCAACCGGAAATCTGCTATAGACAATTTTTTGTTGGTAAAATATACAAAGAAAAAAACTGCCAAAAGAATTTTTGACCAAGTACTTAATATTTCATAAGAGAGATTAAACTTAAAATTTGCTCAAAAATTGCAGATTCCAAATTTAAATATTCATCGACTGAAATCATTGTTATTATCTACGACAACCAAGTTGAAATGTTAATTCGACCGCTTATTATCAATACAAAAATTAGTCGTGTTAGCAGTCTAGTTTTAACAACGTTTTTGAAGGACTTCTTGTATCAAAAGCACTATGTAAAACAATAGAAAGAAAAATAATAATGTTTTTGCAGGTAATTTTTAGTGTTGCCTCATGCATCCCTGGACCATGGCTCATGTATCCTTCTGATAATCGAGCGGCAAAGCTAAAACAAAAAAAATAAAAATGTATTAGGCAAAGAAAATAGCAAAACTGAAAATTAATTTCTGCTAATTAAAATGAAATATAACAAATTGTCAGTTACTTTTTTTTTTTTTTACAATTACATTTTTCAATATTTCCTTTTTTCTGTAAGTTTGTATAAAAATTTAAAAAAAAAAAATTATATTTAAATACTGTCTCAATTATTCCTACAGTGAGTGTAAAAATATATTCGTACAGTACGACAATTGATTAAAAAATAGATCCGTTCATAAAAATTATAAACATAAATTCCATTTTAATTAATTATAAATATTTAATAGAACATATTTTCACTAGTTTCATGTGAAATTGACACAAAAATAATTTTATACATGAATAAATATTTACAAAACTGAAACAATCCAACATCTTGAGGTGTAAAAAGTAATCGTACATCAGGCATATATTGGCCAATACAATCATAATATTTCAGCTAATAACTTGTAGGATATCCTTCAGCTCGAATAACTGCCTAAGTCTCTTTGACATCGATTCCACCAATTTTGCTGTTATTGAGCTAGATATGGCATCCCATTCTTGATTAAGAGCTGTTTCCAAATCATTTTTTTAGAAATATGTCTGGATCTAATATTTTTTATCAAGAACGTCCCATAAATTATCGATGGGGTTGAGGTCCGGCTATTGAGGAGGAAATTTCATCATGAAATTTCATATAAATTTATAATATATAATAACCCACAAATTTTATATAATATTTGTGGGGTATTATATAGTATCCAGAGCCTTGTGTTTCGGGCTGTGGGCTTGGGGTCATTATCATGCATGAAAACGTAATCATAATTTAAGCCCATTTTTGTTGCACTAGGTCCTAAATTATTTTTAAAATGGCAATATAAAGTTGATGATTCATAATGCCTTTAATAAAGACTAATTTGCCCACCCCAGAAGCACTCATACAACCCCAAACAAGCAGACTTCCACCCCCCATGTTTCACTGTTGGCATTAAATTCTTAGGATGCATTTCTGTATTGCGCTTTCTCCATACCATTCGTCTCCCCGTCCGATCCAAATATGTTGTATTTACTTTCGTCTGTAAAGATAATCTTTTTTCAGAAATCTGACTTTCATTAACGTATTGCTTGGCGAAAGACAATCGCAGCTTCCGATTCTTCTCACTAACAAAGAATTTTGTCTCGCAACACGACCATGGAAACCTTCATTTCTGCATGCATTTCTAACAGTACTTACGGAGACTGCTGTCCCCATGTTCTTTAGTTCTGATGTTAATGTAGGAGCACTTATTTTGGGATCCTTCTTTAATGAACGTACCAGAAACCGTCTGTCAGATGATGTCAATAGACATGGTCGCCCAATACGAGAACTGTTTTGAACTTTTCCAGTGGCAGCAAACTTTTTTATGATTGACTGCACAGTTGAACGGGGTCTACCGACCAGAACACAAATCTTGTTGTACAATTTACCATTTTTACGGAGCTTTAAAATCAGTTCTCTTTCGGAAGCACTTGTCTCTTTACTTTTACGACCCATTACAGAATTTCTAGTTTCTCACTACATTAAAATTTCCACTGAAGAACCTTTTAAGTAACTTACAAGATGGCGTCAATTAACTACATCATAATGGCTAAACCAATCACAAAATAACTAAAAAAAATTTGCATTTCTTTTTAGTGTACGAATACTTTTACACCACAAGATGTTGGATTGTTTCAGTTTTGTAAATATTTATTCATGTATAAAATTATTTTTGTGTCAATTTCACATGAAACTAGTGAAAATATGTTCTATTAAATATTTATAATTAATTAAAATGGAATTTATGTTTATAATTTTTATGAACGGATCTCTTTTAAATCAATTGTTGTACTGTACGAATACTTTTACACTCACTGTATCTTCCCCTTACTTTTCATTGAAATATACAAATAATGTATTTAAGTAAGGTAATATATAATTAATAAAGGTAATATATTTATTAAGAAAATGTATACATACATTCTCATATTTCTTCCTTATGATTTCAATTAATTTATTAGAAGGAACTTTTCAAAACTGATTAATTATTTAATAGTGACGTTTTAAAGTTTGAACACAATGTCAGAGAATAATTAATTCAGGCATATTTGATAAAAAAAATAACTGAAAATTTTTGATGCTGTTATTGATTTTGCCATTTATTATTCATAATACTATTAAATTTTTCTACTATTTAAATTAGAAAAGAATGAAAATAGTTATTTTCTTTTATAAATGAAAGGTGGTCATTTGCTTTATATCATGAAGTAGAATCAGAAAAATATAACTTCACTCGAACTGATAAAACAAAACATCTTTTTTTTTTTTTTTTTGCTACTTCATAAATAACATGGATGGCATTTCGATAATTAACAACATTCTCTGAAGAACGTCTTTTATCCTTACGAAAAAATTCGAAATGATACATATCAACATATTTTTAAAAAAGAAATCAAATTCAAATCAGGAAATACGAGATGAAGCCAAAGTGCTTACGTGCGGTTAAGCCATTCATCCAAAAATTCCTGCCAAGAGAAGGAAATCCATTTTTATAGAAGAAAGAAATCCATTTAAACGATAAAAAGAAGGAAATCCATTTTTATAGAAGAAAGAAATCCATTTAAACGATAAAAAGAAGGGAATCCATTTAAACGATAAAAAGAAGGAATTATTTTTAGAATGAACTTGTAAAGGATTTCTTAATTATTATTATTTTAAACTTTTACAAAAATTTCTAATTTTTGCATTCTGAGTTTTATAAAAATCCTGTAAACTATTTAGATATGAAAATTGTAAAAAAGCAGAGTTAATTAATAATAAATTAAATAAAATAATAAGAGAGCAGAGTTAAACAAATTGAACTGAAAATTGTATGTTTATTAGTGTAATACTTATAAAAGATTTAGTCTGAATTGTCCAACGAGAAATTCAGTGCTGTAGTGAAAGATGCGAGTAAATGATTCATATTTGAACTTATTAACTATTTTCTAAACCCATAAAATAGGGACACCTTTAAATTCGTTCCAAAATTCTGTAAATTGACGATGTTTCATGAACTGTGTACAGTAATTAACAAACTAAAAATAAAAACAATTAAAGAAAAAGTATTTAATTAAAAAATGAATCTGAAAAATCTAGGCAAGATAATATTTTCAATGCAAAAGTTCTTCAGTATTTTATAGCAAAATTTAGTAGACATTATTAAGTTTGCGTTGTTAAATTTTATATAATTTTTTTTATTTCCAATGGCAAGAGAAAATAACAAACTCTTACGAGATCAAAACAGTGTAAAACTCACACAAGAATAAAAGAAAACAATAAGATAAAATGTCAATGTCTCATCAGCAAAGTTCTAACACTTCAATATCTTTTCACCCTGGAGTCATCACGCAAAAGCTGGACATCCTGCTATATGGTGCCTAACCATGATCTCATCATCATATTTGCAGACACTATTTCTTGCAATTACCATGCAATATAAGGAAAAAAAGCATAATACCTTATTCATTTATTTTAATAAAAATAATATGTAGTGATAGTTAAGACTAATATTTAATGAGATCTTTCAGTAATTTCCTTCATATAATTTAATATTTAAACGGGAGCTTTTGTCACAACTTTATGTCGTTCAAGCTACTATTGCATTACAATTATACGAAGGAAAGAATAACGAACGTCCCCTTGAAATCTTTCTTAAGTATCTAACTCATATTTATATTAAATCCAAAGAAGCCTGGGACATATTCTAGTACAAATTCTACGATTTGAAATATGCTGCCATCTTAATGCGATGTCTACCATTTTCACTGCCTTACTTAAACTTTGGGTAGATCATGGGCAGGCACAAATGACAGGAGATGACAGGTCTTGCATGAGATATTGGAGTGGTAGAACATTGCTGATGAGACACTGACTTTTTTTCTCTTGTTGTTTCTTTTTTTTTTTTATTCTGTGTGTTTTACACTGTTTTGGCCTCGTAAGAATTTGTAATTTTCTCTTGCTATTGGTAATAAAAAAAAAAAAAATTAATAACTTAATCTTTGGGGAATAGAATTTGCAATATCAGCCGAATCACAATCCAACTTTTTATCGATGCCATAACTATGTAAAACTTGAGCTTTGTTAAAAATATTTATAATAATATAACGTAAAAGTAAGGAAAATCTAAATAAAAATAAAGTAAAAATAAGATGGTTTAAATAGTAAAGAAAAATAAAATAAATTTTTTTCATGGATCATCAAATAATTAAGCTTAGTGTTTCCTCGTGTAAAATAAACATCTATGCTTCTACTATCTAACTGCAGCTGCAACGAAACTTCAGAAAGGAAAACAAAAATTTCTCATCCTTACTAAGTAAATATTTTGTTCACTTCGAAAATCCGTCACCTTCAGTTTTCTTCTATGTACGCGTGCATGTGAAGAACAGGATATTTTTTCCAACTTGAAAGTTTATATTTGTGCTTATTTTTCACGCATAAATTCATCCCATCTACTTTTGCCTTTACGTCCTTTAAATGCACGCATATTCAAGAAGAAAAAACAGGATGAATAAAAAAGCAAAGGCATTTGAGAAATATTCCTATTTCAATGAAAATGCCTAAGAGAACTAAGAAAGAAAAAAAACAGTTGAATTCTCAGTAGAGTGGCATATCGCATTTCGTACTGAAATTTATCTTCTTGTAGAGATATCTTTTTTCCTGTAACTTTTTTTTTTTTTTTAAGTTTTAAATAGATATAGAGATGCTATTAGTGTCTTGCGTCACCAGAGTAGTTCTTAAAAAATTATGTCATAATTAGAAAAATTATCAAAAAAAGTTAACTAATCCTGCAAAAAATAATAATTAGTAAATGGAAGTTATTTTAGCATATTTTTTTTTTCTTCTTTTGATGTTACAGCATTATATAGCATTAAATTTTTCAACATTGTAGCATTAAATGTTTCCTCTATCGTTAGTGCTTTAATTAATAATTTCACTTAGATTTTTAATATTTACTCTTTCTGAGTGTATTAATTTCCTTAACAAAGATTTAAAATAGATTATAGCTTTCTTTTTGATTTATAAATAATTAATTACTAATCCTGCAAAAATAATAATTAGTAACCTGTAAGTTTATTCTAACAACCTTTTTTTCTTCTTTTTTATGTTACAGCACTGTAGCATTGAAGTATTCCTCATAACATCGTTAGTCCTTTAATTAATAATTTCGCTTATATTTTTAACGTTTACTCTTTCTGAGCTTATTCATTTTTTAACAGAGATTTAAATAAAATTATAGCTTTTTTTAATTATAAATAATTAATTAATAAAAAATTGTGATATAATTAGAAAAATTATCAAAAAAAAAAAGGTTAGCTAGTCCTGCAAAAGAAGCAATTAGAAATGGAAGTTATTTTAGCATTTTTTTTTATCTTCTTCTTTCCATGTTTACAGCACTGTAGCATTGAAGTATTCCTCATATAATATCGTTAGTCCTTTTTTTTAATTAATAATAATTAATTAATAAAAAATTGCTTTGATTTTTAACCTTTTTTTTTACTCTTTTTCTGAGCTTATTCATTTTCTTAACAGATATTTAAAATAGATTTTTAGCTTTTTTTTTTCTCAATTATAAATAATTAATTAATAAAAAATTGTAACATAATTAGAAAAATTATCAAAAAGAAGTTAGCTAATCCTGCAAAATATAATAATTAGTAAATGAAAGTTATTTTAGCGTCCTTTTTTTTCTACTTTTCATGTTTACAGCACTGTAGCATTAAAGCATTTCTCTTAATATCGCTAGTCCTTTAATTAATAATTTCATTTATGTTTTTAACATTTACTTTTTTGTGCTTATTCATGTTTTTAACGGGGATTTAATTAAATTGTAGAGTTCTTTGAATTTCTTACTGACTTCCCTTCTAAAACCACAAATATGAAAATTTGTTTTAAAAATCAGCACTTATAAATTTTCACACCATACTTGTATCTTCAAAATATAATTTGGTAATTAAGCTTCTGTTAAAAGAGTGCGATCAATTAGTTGTGGATGTATATATTACAAGGAATTCTTGCGAAAAGGCACATAAATAAGTATCTCCAGAAATAAACATCCGCTTACTTTTAATTTCATAAATTAGTTTTTAATTTTTTTGAGGTTAAAAGATTACCTCATTTTATTCTTCATATTGATAATAATGTTCCATGTTTAATTAAAAATGAAGAAGGATATCGACCGCAAATAATTGAAGGGAAAACATTATTTTAATTTTATCGTTAAACTGTTAAATAATGTTTTCTCTTCAATATTTTTTAACAATTTAACGATGAAATTAATTAATGAACAGATTATAAAATGATGTGTACTAATATTATCATGAATTATTCTTTGATGTTCATTTTATAACAGTTTACTTAATTTCTTTATCAGCTTATTTTAAAAAGTGATAATTTTTATTTCAAATAAACCAATATTTACAATTAATTATGATGTTTAATTATTATCAGAATTCTTATAACAATATTTCTTGTGTATTCAACTTTTATGTTATAACACATTTTATGCATTTACAACGGAACGATTTCGGGAATTGTAAATAAAAATTTTTAAATGTTAAATATCCAAATAATAGATTATTTATTTTAACAATTTCTGCATTTATTTAATTTTTTTAAATTTATTTTTAGCTCTGGGAGATACATTGAAATATTTGTGTTGTTAAGAAATATTAATACTTTCTCTTTTAGTATCATTTTTAAGGCATCAATTAAATTATTTAGGGCAGAGGCAACCATCTTTCTTCAGATTTGAATTCTCAATAAATCTTATCATTGAATTGGATGGGAATGAGTAAGAGATTGTAAAAACTCCTTTTATATATGTGGCAACAGCTACTGCAGCGCCCCTATAAATAAAACGGACTTCTTCAGTAATGGCTAAGAACTCTCTGATGTGGTTGAATGTAGCACCTTTCGTTATTTATTTTTTTTTTTTTGTACATAATTTGGATGTTTCTCCAATGTATCTGCTCCTTTCTTATATGTGGCGGCAGCTTGGTGGCCTTTGGTATCACAGGCTTAAGGTTCGAATCCTGGCGTTGGCATAGTTGTTTGTTAGTGATTCGAATCCACTTTTAAACTGTCGTGTGCACAAGATGACCGTAGAGCAACAAACTAAACCATATGTGGCAACAGCTACTGCAGTCCCCTCTATAACAACAGCGTACTCTATCAACAGCGCCCTCTATTAATAGAATGAACTTCAGTAACGGCTAAGAGCTCTCTGGTGTGGTTGAATGTAACACTTCGTATGTTGACCTACAAAACCCGCAAATATTTTTATCTTAACATTTGCTAAAGGAAAAAAAAAGTAGTTTTAAACTACACAGCAATAACATTGAATATTACGTCAAATACATTTATTAACACTTTTTTTTGCTTATTAAAAAATTCTGTGCTTTTATCTCTATTACCTATCTTTTATTTTACAACTTATACTTAATTAATTCATGTTTGTAAACTGGCAAAATATCAATCAATAATATCTAATATAATAATTACATATCTTATTTAAATGATATTTTTTAAAGAATTCACAATTATGTATTTCATTTATTAAACAAATCAGACAAAGAATGTTCGTTATTCCTTTATTGGAAAATTTTTTAATGGTATAAAAATAATGAATCAAAATTATTATATCATTTTACTCTTAATTAAAAGTAAAGCAATAAGTCTGCTCTCATAAATTGTACCACGGATTTCTTTTAAAACGCAAAAAGTTTTACTAAATATTGTAAGCATTTCCTTGTAAATAATATACCCTCTTACTTGCTGTTTTAATTAATCCATCCATAAATTCTATGTTGCGAGATGTTTAACATAAAGTGGAAAAAATAATATATGTAAAAGCTAGATATTCAATAAATAAATGGATTAACGCAAAATATGTAAAAAAAAAAATAAATATATTAAATTTGAATAGTATACCACAAATATGAATAACAGCACGTATGCAAGCAAGACATAGCTTTTTGACGTGATTAATTGATTATTACTACTGGAGCATCGTGTTTTACTTACGTATACAGTGTTCAACACTCCGACCAGTGATGAAGAGGGAAACATTGCCTTCTGGAAGAACTTTTAGAACCCAGAAAATAAGCCACAATCAACATTATCGTAAAACATGCATTTGCATCACCATCGATTATAATCATTATCGATTCCCTCGTATCTAAAATCAGTGATTTCAATTGACGCTTCAGGAGTTCGAACTTGAACCTTTTTGTGCATGTTCCCCGCAAATATTATCAAACGAGCACGAATCAGACAAATCAGATATTAAAAATTGCAAATTTTATTTTATTGAAAGACGATTTTTATTTTCAAAATTTGTCATTAAAATTTGTAGTTTCTAAATGAGAAAAAAATGATTGCTAAGTCTAACTTTGTCTCAGTGATAACGTGAACAGCCAGCGTGCAAAAGGTTCAAATTCGCTGGCTCCATCCGTTACAGTCACCGCCATGTCAAGAAGGAGTCTTGTTCAAAGCCTGTCGCAGCGGTAGTCAGACTGTCCAATGCAAGTTTTTCACTTAGAAAAAGAAAGAAATCATTTTTAGAGACAACTACCACAGAAATGCATGGCAATTAATTCTGAATTTTTCCACGATTATTATGTTGTTTAATTAAAGCAGAAAATATATTCAACATTTAAATTTTAATTTTCTCCCATGCGGCATGCAAATGAAGAGCGGCTACCTCTATAATGTCCTCCCAGATGACAACAGAAGTCCTCCTTTCAACATTAGTAGATGGATGGCAACGCTAGTCCGTAGTTTCTTCCGTACGAGGGAAATCAGAATTAGAAACAACTACCACACAAATATTAGACAACTACCCCACAATCACCATAGAGACAACTACCACACAAATATTAGACAATTACCCCACAATCACCATAGAGACAACTACCAACCACCAAGCCTAAATGGAATAGGAACGAGAGGAAAAATTCCATTTCTAAAATAGTACAATTTCATACATTTTTGTTAAATAAAATGCGTTTTCATGAAACTAAACTTAATTGTCAATCATCTAAATTTGTTTTCAACTAATTAATACATATCAGATGAAAAGAGCTTTGCCAGTTCTCCATATTTATGAAGCATATTTATTTCCGAACATGCTTTTCTGTACTTAATCTTAAATCCTGTTTCCGCTGTCACACTGACCCCAAGGAGATAAATAAAGCTCTGGCCAGCTGAGAACTGCACATAGTCGCTTTGTTGTGAACCACATCAGTGACGTCACCCAGGAAAAGGGGTACTAAAAATAGACACTTTCCGAAAACTAGGCGGTAATAAGCTTTTTATGAAGTTCACGTTGAATTCCAAGCTGTTAAAAAAGAGTCTTATCGTTACCATAAAAATATTTTACACTTCAAAAAAATTTGTGTCGCTCATGAAGCTGTAGCTTTGTTTAATTTATTCACGAACATTAGTTTATAGAGTCGTGAAATATTTTTAAAATCTTTATATTTCAACAGTATTGCTACACATGAGAATGATCAAACACGTTTTATCACTCATTTTTATAATATTATTATTAATATACAAAAGTGAAAAGTTTAATAATATGACATTTTTACCATTATTTTTCGTTATTAAAATGTCTGTTTATGGTGGCTGCTTTGCCAGTGGATTTCATCACATGTTGAAAATAACGGAAACGAAAAGCAGATATTCTGGCAATAAAAGGAACAGAAGAAGTTCCTGGACAGTGTCCTATCCCTTTTGATTATAGGTGAACTGCACGGGAAAAAATTAACTCGTCGTATATTAGTGAATTATTATCTAATGTTGAAGAAAAAGTCTGGAACGACTGGAAAAGATTTAGTGGAAAAATTCGCAAAGACGTTGCTACCAATTTTGAATTAAGTCGTGTAAAAATCAGCAACAACCAATTTTTACACGATTGCCTGACCCAAACATCTGACCAAAATAGGGATTGTGATCTCTCATATATGTGTTTTTATGTGAGACAGAGAAAACGAATAAATCTACTTGTTTGGACTGGACTAACTTATAACAAAACGATGATATGTGTACTCTAAACTGGAGGGCCGGAGAAAACATGTCTTGATCACATGAACTTTTATTAGGGTGCTACTAATTTTTTAATTTTTATTCATTTAACTTGCTTTTAAGCTCTTTTAGTCGTTTTTAAAAAGATCTGTGTAATTTTGATTTGTTTCTATGTTCTTTTGTTGTTTGTTTGTTTCTATTGTAAGGGGGCCAAATTTATATGGATTGATAAAGCCATAGGTGACAACTGATAAAGCCATAAGTAATAATAGTAGTAACTAATAAAGCCATAGGTAACAACAACAATAATGCATGGGTGAAAATTTTATTGGTATAATTTCAAAGCAAAGACATATGAATGAATTTAAATACAATTATTTCACAATACATTTGATTAAGACATACGAATATCGACACATAGCTGAGAGAAGTGATTTTTACAAAATATATTTTATTGTTCTCCAAAATGTCTACAATAAAAATACCTATAAAAAGTTACAAATAATTAAATATACAGTATTTAAATTTAATTTTTTTTTTTTTTTTTAGCTTATAACACTAGTAATTGCAACTGAAATTTAATTTCAGAAATGTCAAGTCTATCATATTGTGCCGTTGCTATACATTCATACAACTTTTATGCTTTTACTCTTTTTCAGGTTGTTGGTCGGAGCTCCCAAAGCCCAAACGGATCAGCCAGGCGTAGAACAGGGAGGCGCTGTATTCAGATGCAGTATAGACAGTCCAGACATGTGTCAAATGATTCCCTTTGATGCTTCAGGTTCGTTTCTTATTTTAATGGTTAACAAAAAGTTTTTACTAAAGGCTTTTTTTCCCTTTAATATCAGATTTTTTTTAATATCAGTATCTTTAGCAGGATTTATTGTGCAATGATAGAGATGATTTTTTTTTCTTAAGAAAAGTTGTCTATTCCTGGGTAAAAAGCATAATGGTATTTCTATCTATTAAGATAGATGGTAAGATAGTATTTCTACCTATTAAGATAGATAGTAATATAGTATTTCTGTCTACTAAGATAGAAATACTATCATACATTTTACCCTAAGGAATCGACTTTTCTTGAAAAAAAGAAAGAAGAAAAGTTGTCCATTTCTTAGGTAAAAAACATGATAGCATTTATATCTTAATAGACAGAAATACTATATTAACATGTATCTTAATAGATAGAAATATCATATTAACATGTATTTTAATAGATAAAAATACTATCATGCTTTGTAACCTGGAATAGAAAAGTTAAGATAATTCTACCCTGATAATAGTGAGATAATTCTGCGCTGTGATGATTTAGTGAAAAAAAAAATACAGCATCCTTAGTTACAAAGCATTTCAAAAGTACTGAAAAATATCACGATAAAGCAGTCTATGTTGATTATTATCTGATTTTAAGGCTGTTTCGTGATTTAACCCAAAAGAGAGAATTATGGAATATGGAAAAATAAATTAGAGACATTCGTCATATAACTAGCTGATAAAAGTATATGAAAGTCATTAGTAGGATTTTTACAATTGCATGCAATTCAGTGGGAAAAAATGACATTTAGTTACATATACAAAGAATAAATCAAGATCAGTATCTAAATCAATGAATCAATATCTGCAAAGAATAATCTTTCGAGAGTACAAGGTTAGATCAAATTCATGTTACAGCTCTGATTGCTATTACGAAAATTTAAAAGAAAGCGTAGTTTTCAAGTTAATATTAGATGTATATGGCAGTTATGTATATACAGTTCGAATAGCTTTTGTTTCTGAAATAATATTATTTAACATTTACATTAAATCAATTTTTGACCAAAACAAAATTCGATCTATTTAGATAAAGGACAAATATTTTACCTTTTAAATTAAAAATTAAAGAAAATAAGTCCATAAAGAAAACTTTACACATTATTTCTTGATACAACTGATATCTTGTCATTTTCAGTACAGTAACTTAAATTTCAAAGAAAATAATATAAAGGAAAATATTTTGTTACTTTTCATTTGTGATATGTTACAGAAATTAGTAAACAAAATATTCAATAAGAATTTACAACGTGTGAAAAAACTCGTTACAAAATATATTGTTATTGTTCCCCAAAAATGCCTACAATAGACAACCAAAAAGTGTTTGTAAGTATTAAAGAATTTAATCTCATACATTAATTTACGCATTTTAGGACCTGGACAAATTAACTTAAGAGGTAAAAAAGAAAATATGGATGAAAAGTCCCATCAGTGGTTTGGAGCTACGGTTCACAGCTCTGGTGAAAATGGCGCCATAGTGGTGAGTGTAGAATAATTTTTATTTTCCCAAAAAACTGCCACGAAATAGAGTTATTCTCTTTACTGATTTTTTTTTTGTGAAAAATGTGTTTAATAGCACTAAGTTCTTAATTTGTAATATAAATTAAATTATAATAGGACTAAATTATTTAAATTACAAAAGGCACACCTCAAATGATTCCGCAATTGTCTTATTTATTACCATAAATTTAAATTATTTATGAGCGTTATAAATATATATATATTTATAATATATATAAATATTATATTAATTTACTGGGTAAAATCATAAAAATAGGGTCTGCTGGTATTTCAAAGGCAAAAATTATTTTCTCAAAGTTGTTCTCCAAAGGGTTGCGATTGTAAGTGAAGTAAAAGGCAAACCGAGAAGAAATCCGCAGCAAGAAATCATTGGCAACAACCTTATTTGACAACTTATCGCTCTGTTGGCATCCCAAAAAGTGGCCAAATCCCAACGACCCCTAATTTGCAATTTGGCCATTTACTGCTAATTCCATACTTAAAATTAAATTTCTATTTTTAATTCTCTGATATAAAAACAATTTATGGAATTTTCATCTTAAATAAGTACAAAAATGAAAGAGTTAGTCAAATCGATCTACAAAAGGATGCATTTCTGGCGACATAAATTTATGAAATAAAGTGAGCCTTAAGCCATATTTAATATTTCTTCATGAAGTGAGCCAAATTTTAATATTTCTTCACCACATTGGCATTGTTAATATAACGGAGCTCTAGGCATATGAAGTTGGGCATTTAAAATACAATCAAAGAAATTTCATTGAAAGAAAAATCACTACAGTTAATAACGCTTTGAATTAAATTAAAATAACTGGGAACGTGCAAAAACTTTCAAAAATGTTTAGGAATTTTAAAATGTGTATCATTGGGTACTAGACTGTGAAAAACGGAGATTAATGTCTCTTAAAAAAGAATACGGAAATAATGCATCAATATTTTATTTTCACTTTATCCAGTTCAAAATGCTATCTAATGAAAGTTATCTAGAGAACAGCATCCATTTTTTTGTGACGATTTCAAATTCTTCATCCGAGATTATACAGATAACTACGGATTCTTTCTCTGAATTGAGTTGCAATTACGGAGACCCCTAGATTTCACTCGATAAACAAGATAATCTTTTCACTGTACGAAAATAACGTCATCCTTAAAAAACGCACATGTGCGGCTTCTTTTTTTTTTTTTTATCAGTTTGTTTCATCACCCTCGCAGTAGATTCATGTTAGGATGATAATAAATATTTGATTCATTAGATTTCTAGCAATGAAAGGAATTTATTTTATATCTGTAAATCTCTTGATATATAGAGCAGATTACTCATAAATTACCTATTCGCATTTTCAAATAACTTTGAAAAATGCAAATCATTAGAAATTTAATAATATCTATAACAAAATACTCAGAAAAATAAAATCCAGAATTTACATACATGATAACATCATCAAAATAGATCTGTGACAATGTGATTCTTAAAAATCACAGATGTGCGGCTTTTTTTTTATCAGTTTGTTTCATCAGCCTGGCAATAGGTGCATGTTAAGATGATAATAAACATTTGAATCCTTAGGTTTTTAGCAATGAAAGGAATTTATTTTATGTTTGTAAATCTCTTAAAATATAGAACAGATTACTCATAAATTACCTATTCGCATTTTCAAATAACTTTGAAAAATGCAAATCATTAGAAATTTAATAATATCTATAACAAAATACCAGCAAAAATAAAATCCAGAATTTACATACATGATAACATTATCAAAACAGATCTGTGGCAGTGTGATTTTGAAATCAGGTATTTCTGTAATATTTACCGTGATTTTAAGCTTTCATAGTGGATTTTAAAACTATTTTTATCAGCAACTAATTTATTAAAATTCTTTAATTCTTGCAATCTTCGGCGTAACGGATTACATGAATTTACGGGATTATATGATTTCATAAAGAAATAAAATATAAATTTTATGATGAAATCATTTATAAAAATTAGAGGCTTGTAAAAGGTATCGGTTGTTTTGACATTTTAATTATTAGTGTAACAATCAATTTGAAATCAAAAGAATATTTCAAGCCATTATTTTAAATAATTTATTAGAAAATTTAAATGAAAATTAGTATACTAGTTGAGATACATGGGTTTCTGAAAATTGAATACCAATTCGAAACCAATCAAGCTAGATGAACCAAAGATTCCTTTACTTTGACTGAAGATGATCACAATAAGTTTGTGTGTCCGAATGAAAATTCTTACTTTGAGTTTGAGTAAAAATGTGAAAGCTTTCATATAGGGATTATTTTTGCAAAGTTGTCAACAGACTTCGTTGATTCAATAGGCACAATTGGTGGGTTTAGTTCAAAGGGCCAAAGTCAAATAGTTCAATAGGACCCAAATTTTAATTCATGATTTCAATTCAATTGGGCCAATGCTAAGTCGTAAGAAAAAAATCGACCCTTTGCTAGGGAAATAAAATACAATGGGAAGAAATATTAAAAAGTACAAGATGAAGAATAGAGTCGACCTTTATTTAGCCACCTAACTAAGAATGCTCAGCACGAAATTCAACAAGCGAAACTGAAATGAAAAATTCCATGCCTATACCGGGGATGGGTACTATATATTTGTTGGTTGGAATAATTACTCTAATAGCACGAGGAAGAGTAAAGAAGGAAGATGAGTACCCCCAGATTCCGTTGAGGTCACATAATGGATGCAGTGTAGCATACTTCTTCAGATGTAGCATCCTGATAGACAACTAGCTAGCACTCTAGACGTTGATACCATAGGCTTCAGGATCGATTCCTGGCGTTGGTATGGATGTTTGTTATTGGTTCGGAATCTACGTTAAACTGAAGTCTTGATCTAATTAGCCCAAAGTGAGCAAATAACTGACCGTAGAGTGATAAACCAAATATTCATGATGCACCCTGAGTAGCCCTGAATCTTTAAAACATTTGCCACTCTAGTGGTGAATGACTTCAGATCAAAACGACGCTGTAATTAATACCTTATAGAAATAACAATAGGAATATAAGATATTGTAAACCTTCATTAAATCGACACCTTCTAAGGCAAAGTAGCTGTTTTCTAATTGTTAATTTTTGCAGGCGTGCGCTCCTCGGTATGTGTCCTACTCTAGCAATCTGAAGAGGAGAGATCCCGTGGGGACTTGCTGGGTTGTCAGAGGGACCTTCAAAACTTCCAGGAGTATGCACCCTGCAGGACAAGTGAGTACTATTCACAATTATTTACAACTAAAACATTCATAACTAGTGGAATCAATATAAGTATCAAAAACGAATGTAACGGTCATTTTTAGGATATTGAAGGAAAATAGCTGGTATTTCCACCAATATAATAAATAAATCTAATTTTTTAGGTTTTAAAGGATTAATATATTCAAGAATATATGATGAATAATATACTAAATTAAAAATGTCCATACATAAAATCATTTCGTCCAATTTTCAGGAGGTGTGGTATTTTTTTCCTTCTTTCTTTCTACAGAGCAATTCTATAACAAAATACAATTCTTACTATGAACTGAATTATCAGAAAATACTTACATGCGCATAAACATACAATATATTTATACGCTTACAATCCCATGCACAAATTTACAATCATATATACATAAATACATAAACTAACAAATATACAAACAGAACCATATACATATACACAAACTCAAATCTGTATGCATACATACTCACAAATAAATATAAATACTCACATGCATTCGCATACATAAATATATATTCATACATTTGCATTCACATTTATATATATATATATATATATATATATATATATATATATATATATATATATATATATATATATGTATATATAAAATTGCACGTACTTACACAGCGACATATATACATATACGCGCACGAACATACACATATTAATTACTTACAATTACTTACAACACATACACTCAAATATATCCACATACTGATAGACGCGCACATATACATAGATATAGACATGCATTTGAATGCATACATAAGTTAATATGCATTTGCTGCTGTGGGTGCACACATAATCAGCTAGAAAAACCAAATAAATTCTAGAAACATTCAACTTTATTGTAAAAAACTTTCCAATTTAGCTATTATTTCCCCCATCATATAGCAATCTATCGGGAAGATTTTCAAGCCTGTATTGAACTAAAATAATGACTGCCAAATTATTTCGATTCGTTATTTCATTAGATTTTGAAGCAATTAAATATGATTCTTAGAAATATATTTTTTTTTTTTATTTCAACTTAAAATACATTATTAAGAATTGCTTAATTGCCTTAGTTTTTTTTTTTCTTTAAGGAATATTCTAATGCCTTTCAATTCAAAGAAGATGACATTTTGTTCTTCAAATTAGAGTAAAAGAAATTAAGGCTTTTCAAATTTAACCATGATAACATCTAGCTGCAGTCATCACCCTGTCAGCCTCTTTAACTCCATGCATTTGGGGTCTTCCTCACTTCTCTAGCTCCATGACTAATTCTGTCACCAAGGCTAAACTAAACGAGAGGACTTTTTCCCGGTAATGTTAATAAAAAGCATTTTTTTCCCTCCTGCACCCATCTTTCTTTCTGACTTTTTATAATCCCTTCGCGTCTCTCAAATCTGGCAACTGTCTCATCCATCAAGAGCAATCGTCTCGCTCCCTATCTCTTTTGCGGTCACAGTCACATAAATTTCGGCCCCCCAAGAATCGTTTGGCGAACCAAAGAGTCGTTTGAGTTACGATCACAGTTTCCGAGACTTTAAAGTTACGATGTCTTCTTCCTCTAATACCGAACGCCATTGACATCATCCTGTTTCTTTTAATTCGCTCTCGAATATTTTTGGTATAAAAGAAAATATGTCAAAAGAGAAGGAAAATCATGTTCATAAAAGTGCATGAATATAAGCAGGGCATTTATTAAGCTGAAAATATAGGCCAAAATTTAATTGAGAACATTATATTCAAATCAAAGTGACAAATTGCATTTATTTTATTATTATTATCATTATTATTTTTTTTTATTAAATTCATAGTTGGGCAAAAATATATTTTTACTATTTAATTCATCATTCGCAGTCAATACTAAAGAATATATTCTCTTAATGAAAATAAAAATATCTAACAATATAATAAAGTAAATTTTATGTTTAAATTATCAAATTACTTCACTACTTTATTCTCAAATTTATATTTTTAATCAGTCATTAACATTAAAATTATTTTTACGCCAAGTACATCATGTCTCAAAAGTATACGAAAAACCAGACTTATAGACTTACTTGTGGAAGTAACTGCTCCATATGACTTCAATAATTTAAGAGAAATAACTGTTTCATATGACTTCAATGATTTACAGAAGTAACTACTTTATATGACTTCAATGATTTACAAAAGTAACTGCTTCATATAACTTGTATAAATAATATAAATGTTTAATAATGTTTAATATAAATGTTCATATAAATGTTTTTATAGAAGTAACTGCTTCATATGACTTCAATGATTTATAGAAGTAACTGCTTCATATGACTTCAAAGATTTATAGAAGTAACTGCTTCATATGACTTCAATGTTTTATAGAAGTAACTGCTTCATATAATTTCAATGATTTATAGAAGTAACTAATTTATATGACTTCAAAGATCATATGAATGATCACTCACTGCTTCATATGGCAGATAATCTATTAAATTCAAACTAATCTCTTAAGCTGTCAATGAGAAAAGCTCTCATAAGTTCAAGTTTCTGAAAGCAGTGACTGTAACATGCGCTTTTGCTGAAACATAACTTCCCTCTTCCATGCTATATGAGCATTTTACTATTAGACGCCACAAATCAAACTTTTATTTATTTTACACAAAAATCACATTTCATTTCAAAGCAACATTTTCAGCATTTTTGTCGTTAGCAACCATTTTCTGCTTGCTTATCTAAGTTTCTTTTATCATTTTCTTCTGATAGAGATTTTATATAATTTATTTATATATCCCTACATCTTTGTATATTTTTAAGTAAAGAACAACTGTCGATAGTATTCAAATGTCCTCATGGGTGTAAAAAATAACTTAAACGCAGAAGCTGGTATATGAGACGAAGTGCCCACAGAGATAAGCTGTTAGCTGTGAATAACCTTTAAGAAGAGGCGTGAGAGTCCGTAAATCAACTTTTACACGTTATGTTTCGTTCGTTTAAGTGTTTTCCTATCTAAAATGGGATCTTTTCAAAAAGCTCCTCTGTGTACACGTATTTTTTTTTACCAGAAATTATCACCAGTAGCTCGCTTTAAACAGTTATCCTCTACATAAAGTCTCCAATCATCCGAAAAGCACGATAATAAAACTTCGTTTCAACGATACGCTACACCCATGTCTTCAGATCTCCCCTTTCTTGATAACATGTGGTCCTGCAGTTTGCCGATTCTTTGCATTTTCTGCTGCTTATCTATTTCGTATGCTTCATTGGCCTGCTTCTTCTCAAATCAGAAATTTCATGGCCGTTCTATTTTCATCAGAATACTTTGATCTGATTTAATTGGACATCATTAAAAATTCAGAAATACGAGACTGGTTTATTTTGAAGCGTGGCGTACTAGAATACAGCTTTTAAAAACAGCAACAACAATAACTTATATTAAATTTCAGAAATTGGATAATGCGCATGTTTTCTGAGGTGAGTTCTATGTAAAGTTGCAACACAAATTTTATTTAAAGCTTATTATTTATCCAATTATCATAGTTTTAAAAATTCCTTTCAACCAATTACTTTCTAAAAGCAGATATTGCAAATACTTATAATAATCAAATAAATCGAAATAGTTCAATTTGTCGATGTTGTTTTCTATTTTAGTGCTTTCAAGTTTATCTGTTTATATTTTATTTTATTATATAATATACTAACAAAGTTGTTACTTTTACCTGAAGAAAATAGTGGCCTTTCATACAGTGGCAGTCAAATTGTGGCTATAGTCAATTCCAAATAGTGGCCTTTCTCAAATTCCTTATTATTTAAATACTACAACGTATTGGCTACAATTTGTAACTTGCAAGTTGTAAGTTGTTAGTTGTTTATTAAAAAGTTGTAAGTAGTAATAAATTAATAAACACTATTTTTTATAATGTCATGATTTAACAGATTTTGTCTATTAATAATTTTAAATCATTACAGTTTCAAAGAATAGATAATAAATTACATTTCAATGTGATATATAAGTCCTATTATTTATTATCTGTTTATAAATACGTATGATCTTGAATTTTTAAATTAAGTACACTAAGTAACATTTGTTTTTAAATGCCGCGTGCTATAACGTAACATAGGGATTGCGTTACTATATTGCGCCGATATTTTTCACAATAACTTAGAAATAACATTCTCAAATGTATCATTTGGGAATTCTGTACATCCTACTAGAGCTCAACCTTTAGTTCGGCTTTGCTTTGCTTTTTAGATTTTGAAATCGTTCTGTGAGTTCGAAACTCCAACACTCTATCCCTCATGACACTTCAAACCATCACACTAAAACTTAACCATATAGGAACAAAATTTCTGGAATAGATAGAGAAACTCTTTTGTGTGGTCTCTTTTCATGAACAGCTGCCCACAAAACTTTATCATTATGAATTTTCAGGAATTCCTGGTGAATCCTCAGCATCCCTCTCCATTCAGATCTGTAATTCAAGACCAATACACCATTCCCCTCAAAAAAATACCTCCATCCAAAAGACAAAAAAGCTTTATATAAGAACTTACATCTACTGAATCTAGTTACGAACTTGTGTGCAGGAATTTTTTTTGTCTACCCTCCCCTTTTCAACATAAACATCTACATGAGCTGGACGAAATCCTCTCTAGCACAACAAACAAGTCGAAGCATTAGATCTTTTCATCTTCTACCGCCTTTACATCAATAGGCAGATTCATTACATGGAGACCACTTTCAGTTGGTGTCTGCGGCGGATAGGTCTTAAACGCCAGATCTGCTGATGTTGGAAAGCTGCCCTTCGCTATAAACAGTAAAGAGGCACGATTTATTTTCTTTTGGTTGTTATTGGAGGAATCGCGTTTGGTGCTGAACGACTATCAGGGTTCACAAACTTTTCGAGTGTTGAACTGATAACAGACTATTTCGGTTTTGCAGGAAACCTTATTTGCAAAGTCGTTTGGTCGTTTAGCAACAAATCTTCTGATTTTAAGATTTTAAAATATATGAATTCAGATAAAACTTTTAAGAGACATAGATAAAACATTTCAAGACATGGTCATTAGTTTATTGATGTGCAGTGTTATATAAAACAAAAAAAGTTTAAAAATAAGGAAGAATTTAAAAATTTAAAAGAAACTTCATTTGATTTCTTTTCATAGACTAGAAAATTGTATTTATCAAAATAAAAATTAATTAAGCACATTATGAATTTATGTTCAATTATATTTTGTCACCGTTGATAAGTACTATCAGAGGATATTCCGTACTTGATAAGATGCCTTCTCTGAATTTTCACTTCTTACATTTTGCAAAACAATCTGATATTTTTTTCTTACTAGCTCAGATGAATATATCTTACCAAAGAGTGGATCATAAGATTTTAGGGCCCATGTTATCTTAAGCTTCATGCATATTTCAATGAACATCCTATCTTTAGTTAGAAAATGTGATTCCATTTACTCATTTATATTTTTTGATAAAATATTTAACTTCTTTGTTTTCATTTGTATCAACATCTTCTGAATTGATTTGGTTATTTTCATTCAACTTGATCATCAGTTTCTTTTTTAGCAATTAATTCTTGATTATTTTTTTTTTTTTTTTCATTCTTATCTGGATTTTTCTTCTAACCGCCCTTGACAAAACCTTATTGTAGAAATGCAGCATTATAAATTTTTCTTTTGATCAAGAAATCTGTTATACAAATATTATCTGTACTATACTAAACTGCAAGTTCATTTATATAGCTTATGAAATTAATCAATACCCAGTCAGAATTCTGTATTAAATTTGTGCTGAATACGAATACAACATAGCCGAAATTGTTTTTTAATTCATATTTTTGTATATTATTCTGTAATTATTGGAAAAATAAAGAGAATAATTTTACACAGTATGTATAGAAAACTTGTTTTTTGAAATATAAACTTATTCTGAAAAAAATATCAATTCAAACATACTCACATTAAATATATCCTAGGGAACAATCACAAATCCACTGGGAAAATGTGATAGTTTGTATGAGACCTGTAACATTGAGAAGGAAATTTTTCAAAACAAAATTCATCTTGTTTTCATGATAATACCAAAACTTATATAATAAAGGAATTTTGAGTATTGAAAAGATCTGCAAATATTAAAATAAATGTTTTTTAGTATACCATTTTTTTTTATATTGACAAATTAATTACAAATTGGAAATTTCAGAAATTCAAGAGCTTTTAATAAATTGCAAATTTATATTTATTTATTTCCTTATCAGCCAAAATCCTCTTTTCATGACTCATTTCTATATCTTATACGGTTTGTTGCTTAGATAAAATTTCGAAATAAATCCTTTGTTAACATGTTTTTATTTTTTGCCAACTAATTCTACAACTTTTTAAAGTTGCAGAATATCTCATTAAAATACTATTTGTTATAGATATTTTGATCTATAATAATAAAAAATTTTATGTAAACCATTTTTTTACATGTAGGAAACATCACGAAATTTTAAAAGTGAAAGAATTAAAATATAGAATAGTTTATACGATTCAAATTTATTTTTCTTTCAGAATAAACAAAAACAAGTAGTATATAAAAAAAAAAAAATTAAAGTCAATTTCAACTTTTTTTTTTCACTCTATTGCAGAAAGTCCTTTATAAATAATTTTCATTCATTTTTTTAAGTTTATATGGCGCCATCTATTGGTAGATACATGCAACTTAAATCTAAAAAAAAAACTAAAATTAATTATTTGAAAAAAACTGTATTGACATCAAGTGTCATCCACTGCACGTTAAAAAATGTATCTGAAATTGAGTGGATGAATAAAAAGTATTTTACGAACGATTGAAAATTTGAACAAGATATATATAGGGGGAGTGTGAGCTAATAGAAGGAATTGAAAAAAAAAGGAAAAGTAAAAGTGTCTGCTTCTGAATTGAATCTCATTGTGAGTTACGATTAATTCTTGTTAACATACTTTTTGTTATGTATATTTTGATCTTTATTAAAAACCTTTTAATGTAAAGCTTTTTTTTACATGTAGAAAACGTCTCTTATGTAAGTCAATTAAAGTCTAAATAACTCAGGCAAACACTATAACATGTAGATAAACGATATTTTAAAAACGAAAGAATTAAAATGTAGGATAGTTTATACCATTAAATTTTTATTTTTTCTTTCGTACTAAACAAAAAATAAAGAATAAGTAAATGTGTCGGTTTCTGAATTGACTCGCATTATGCATTTCCCCATTCTTTATCAGAAGAGAGTTGTTTTTCATTGTGACGAGCGTTAAAAAGCCTTTCGAAAAACTTTTTATAGACAGAGCAACTGTGGGTAAACCACAAAGAGTTTCACTTAACGCAACATGAATTGCTGCTACAAATCGAAATACTAAATTTTTAATGTCACTATGCTGAGTTTTCTAAATTGATAGTTAATTCACACTGTTTAAAATGTTTTGGTTGTTTTTGTTCAAACTACATATTTTGTTTTCGTATGATTAGTTAAAATTTCGTTATATAGAAGATTTTTGAATAAAAATAATAAATTTGCATTTTGTCTTTTTTAATATCTAAATATAAAAGAATTTACTGTAATTCAAAATAAATATTTGCTATAAATGTCGTTTATTTCTTTTTAAGAAAGGATCTTCCAGCCACATACATCTGTTTGTGATTTTTAAAAACTTTTTATTTATTTTTTCAGTAATGACTGAGATAATATCACAATAAATATTTAGGCGGCCTGAATGACTGACTGTCTAACGCTGTAGCGCTTGGTGCCACAGGGTTCGAGTTCCGGCGGTGCCATGGATGTTTGTAATGGATCGGAATCCACTTTAAACCGTAGATCCCGGTCTAAAATGATCGTAGAACGTAGTCTTAAAGTTTAGTCAGTCTTCAGCCCTCGTGGTTCCTCATTAAAGTGACGCTGCATTATTACCCTTAGCCATGGACTAGTTGCCTGCGACGTTGTATTTTGGACCTGGTGTAGGCTTCCCTGCACCAGGGGATTAGAAACAACATGAATATTTAGAACGACAGTATGCATACTTTCAAATGCAAGATTAATAAAAAAAAAAAAGTCTTCCTGTTTCTTAATTTAGATAGAAGTAGCTTAAATAAAATATTAAAAGATGCAAATAGAACATTTCAGTAAAAAGTGAGATGCGTTTATTGCGCTGAATCAAATAAGCTCAGTTTAAGTCAAACAGAAATTTCGCATATTAATGACTAGGAGGAACTAGATTTAGGAAATTCTTTGGAGAACTCTTAGGCGAGAAAGTCAATTTAATTGCCCAAAAGGTTGAGACTTTCCAGATGTTATCATTAGACTCTTAAACCAATAAAGTGATGATTCCTTTTTAAAATGATCAACAGGCTTTACTGACTCAGGAGTCAAAGACGTGAACGGGTTAATCTCATCACATTGTAAAAGAAATTAAATCGAAGATTTAATGCTAATGCTTGAGTGCGAATGCTCAAAGCACTTTTGTTTAACTTGAAAATGCAAGCAAGTATGAATGAAATAGCATAAGAAGTTACAGCATTATGATTTAGCAAAAAAATTTTATGAAGTGTGTTGATCAGTGAATCGAGATAGAGGAAGCTATAAGTAACATCTGTCATAAATTAAAGTTGAAAAAAATATTGTATCCAGCGAAATAATTACTGTGTCAGATATATGCATAAGTTACCATGGTGATTTTAGCGCCAATGTCCATTTTGTTGTTGAATATGAATATCTGTGTTTTTCTTTGCTAGTAAAGAACACTTTTAAGTGGATTAGTGTGATAAATATTGTTTGTGGAAACTGTCCTGGATAATATTGCAATGTGGTTTCCCCATCTTCTATAATGAGGTCGTTAGAGATAACAGTGTTTTCCGTACACCAGTATGTGTTGGTAATGATTCGTACAATTCTAATTTGGAGGACTTCGATTTTTTATGTCTCTGCAAGACCCCAGATAGGTGATGTATTTGTGGGAAGGAGTCTTATTATGTCATTTACAAAGGAAACTTTTATTTTGAAGAAATAGTTGTAAGAGATAATTGAGGGGAATTTTCTTCCAGCATTTTTTTTAATTGCAAATTTATTTTCTTTTTCTAACTGTTATAACGTCTTTAACAAGTTTACGAAATCATGTGTAGAATTTTACGTCATATTAACAACTTTTGAAAATACCAGAAATATTTATATTTTGGATGTATCTGTGGTGTTTTCAATGTTTTAAATATCATTTTTTCTATCTCTGCAAGACCCCTGGTAGCTGACGTATTCATGGAAATGGGTCTTATTACTTCGTTTATAAAGAAGAGATTTATTGAAATAGTTGTAAGAGATAATTGAGGTAAATTTTCTTCCAGAATATTTTTTTTTAAATTGCAAACTTATTACGCCCTCTTTTACAGTCATAATCTCTTTTTCATCAAGTTTTCAAAATCATCTGTGGAATTTTGCATCATATTACCAACTTTTCGTTATGGAAACAGCAGAAATATTTACATTTTGAATGTATCTGTGGTTTTTTTCAATGTTTTCATTATCAAAATCCATAACTCTTTCCTTTTAGCTCAAGGTTGCAATTTAAAAAGTGGACCACATATGGAATTCGATGCTCCGATGATAAGTTTATTAGCTGTGAGAATTAGCAAATACTTCTGTGTGGCTTATCGCTGAGTACATGTGCTTATATAAACCCTTTTCATCTTGAGTGGATAAGGACTTTTTGGCATCTGATTTATTGAGATTTTGCTTGATTAGCTTTATTTTGAATTATTCCTTGTTTATTTAGTTTTTTTTTTCAAATTTTGATATGCTTTAAAGTGTTTGTTATCTATATAACTTTATGTTTCAGAATTTCGCTGTCTGGTTTTCAAATAAATACAATATATCTAAACAGCTTTTGATAAAATTTTAAATATATATTTGTTTCTTTAAGGATTCGTTCTTATATTTAAGCTTTTTCAAACTTGCAATTGTATTTCTGTACCTTAAATTTCGCACATCTCATTATATTGATCTCTTTCCTTGTTGTTTTCATACTGCCATCTTAAATTCAGATTGTAGGTCCCGGTCTAAGTAGCCAGAAGTGTGCACAAAATAATAGTAGAGCGACAAACCAATCTCAAATTCAGACGAATATACTACAACGTTATAGAATGTTCTTTCGTCTTAAGCCAAGTCCAGGTTTGAAACATTTAGGGAAATGTTCATATGACTTATAGTATTGAAGTTTGAACTCTAAAAACAAGCCTCATTATCTTCTCTTAAGATCGAACCCTCAGTTGTCTTTCAAAAGGTTCGTACAGACTATCATATTCGACAAAAAAATCTACACCAAGATGAACGGAAATTCTGCTCCCCAAGAACTGACAAACGAAAACGTATGAGTTTCCTTTTCTACCCAAACTGGTTTCATGCGCAACGATCAAAAAACATTCACCATCAACATAGTTTGAAAGTAGCTTACCATGAACACAATCTTCTCTTCCGAAAAACTTATATTTTAATTTTATTAAAAACTTACATTTTAATTTTATTAAAAACTTATATTTTAACAAAAAACTTACATTTTAATTTTATTAAAAAAACTTATATTTTAACAAAAACTTATATTTTAACGAAAAACCTATATTTTAACTTTTTTTCTTTGTATACGAATTTTTAGACTGCTGTTTGTAATTATATGAATACATTTCTTTTACGGTTTATTTTTATTTTAAAAACTTTTTGTGTAATTTTATAAAGATAGTTAATGAATAAAAATATTGTATTGTACTGCTCATATGCCATGATAGTCAGAATGAGTTAAAACGACAATTTGCTCACTATACCAGGATCTTTCAATTCGTAAAGAAGTATTTTTCTTATAATTCTATTTAATTATTATTCTTCATTGGTGCAGCAGCCCCATAGTAGACAGTTTGCTACTTACAGATTTCGAGATAGGAGTAGTTTTCTTTTTACGGGATAAGCATGTCCGCCTTAGTGCCAACGCTCTACATTGATATTAGACGGGACGTACTTTTTAAAGTGGATTCGAACCACTACAAGCATCCATGGCACCGAACGCCAGAGTGCTAGCCCCTCAGCCCTCTGGCCTTTTAATTCTACATAACAAAAATACTATGCGACAAAGCAAATTTAACATAATTATAAAAGTTAAAATTCTTTTAATCAAAGAACCTCCTTTGCTAAGTATCTAATTAATTTCTTCTTAATTGTTCAAACCTTACTGCTGGTATGGATTCTTGAATTTAGAAATTTATTTTAAGACTGACCGTAATATTATAGATGCTTAAAATTATGGTTAACAGTTTTAAAAACAATCAGTATCAAATAGGAAGATATCGAAATGGAAAGGAAGGGAAATGGTGGGGCTTCCCCCACTCTTTGTTTTATCGTCTGTTTATAAATATTCGTTCCAAATGAGCGGAAATTGCACTTAGGTTCTCTCCATCCTCCCTTCTTTTTTATGAACCAGCGGAAGTCATCGCTTCCTCCAATAAAAATATTTAGATGAGCGCAGAAACAGAAGGTTGTCTTTAATGGGATGTTCCGTAGCGTGGACAGCTGCACTTGCACCTTCCTTCCTCCCCCTTTTATTTCCGAAAGAGATCTATGGATAACACTCGTAACTCAATAGGAAAAAATGAATTTCCTTTTTATTTTTTTAAATTGAATGATCTATACATAATTCTTTGAATTTGTTGATTTTTTTTTAAGTTACGGAAGATACGAGAATTTAAAATCAGTAAATGCATAGATTCAATTTTGGAGTGGATTATGTATCATTTTTGTAACTATCATTTTTTTATGTATCGTATTTATGTTATCGTAGTATCTTTTTAACTACTTCTGTGTATATTTGAAACTTTGTAGCATATTGTTTCCCAAGGTAATTAATCTTTTAGAAATGTAAATCTATTTCAATTATTCTTTTAATTTAAAATAAAGGCGACTACTCAATTATAGCTTAAATTTGTACATTGAGAATATATATAGATCCAGTGAAAAGTCTTCGTATTCACGTCATAAAGATTTGTACGTGAAAATAACTGCAAGAAAATTCCTCCTGACAGCAACAGTCAATTTAACTTGAAAGGTTATAATTCTGAAATTTATTTAATAATACATTTAAGAAATGATTATATAATCTATCATTATGCAAAGATAGCATAAAATTGTTTTAACAAACGATTACGAAAAGAATTATATTTTTTAAAACGTTGTGTAAAAAGCATTCTCTAGCCATTTAAAACAAATCACAAAGAAAATTCGTCGTGAAAATTCAACAGCTAATTTCGATCGAAAGATTATTTTTTTTTAAATTTGAAACTTATTTGATATTACATTTTATAAATTAAGAACAATCTATTGTTATGCAACGATAGCATAAAATTGTTTTAGCAAATGATTGTACTAATAATTATAATTTTTAAACGATGTGTACGAAGAATTTTTTTTCTCTTCGAAAATACCAATGAATAAAATGTATTCTCTCGCCTTTTAAAACAAACTGCAAGAAAAAAAATTCTTCTTGACAACAATAACCAATTTAGACTGAAAGATTATAATTTTTTTAAACTTTTACATTTATTTTATATTACATTTTATAAATTAAAAACATTCTGCTATTATGCAACGGCAGCATAAAATTGCTTTAGCAAAATGATTGTACAAATAATTATAATTTTTACAACTATGTGTTTAAAGAATTATAATTTTTAAAACGATGTGTATAAAAGAATTTTTTCCTATCTTTTGCAAACTTCATCAGAAATGTCAATGAATAAAATGTATTTTCTCATTAAAACAAAATAAATTTTATACATTGCTACCATGAATAATTACTGTCGAATTAATTAAACAGTAAAACTACTAACTTCGATTTCAACATCAGGACGCTTTTTTATATTTAGAATATTACAATACCTTCTGTATCGGTTAAAATTCTTATAAAGGGAACAAATCAAGTGCTCACGTATCTTTAGTTAGCCATCTGAAAAACAAATGTGCGTTTCAAGTTATTTGATTCAAAAGTTAATTGACAATTTTTATGTACATCAGTCTACATCATAACAATATAAATCTAATTATTAATATCTAATGTACTATTGAATTTATATTTTTAGTTATTTTTATAGATTTTATTCGGTTATAAATAACTTAAATTGTCTTAGAATTTTTTTTTCATATAGATATAGAATAAATTTTTCCTTAAATACTTCCATGAATATAGATAAACAACAAATATATATAGAGAGAGAGATTTCATTTTCCACAGATATCAAAATACATTTCAATTGAATTCAATTAATTTGATTTCAGATTTAACTTATTTCAATAATAGAATTACAAAGATATGTTTTGTTTTTGTTTTTTGAACGGCTTCAAGTAAAAACGTGACAAAATTTTCAAAAGATTTAACTTTCGAAACTTCAGGAGATCCATTTTGATCGTGCATGTTCCAAATCTTAAAATGAGTCACTTCCGCCATCATTATCAACCAATGCATCATCAACTTCATACATGAATTATATACACACACTAGATAGCGCGGGCGACATTCAGGGGACAGAGCTATCTCTGCCGACGGAATGGCTTCAATTTTCTCTCATCAGTTAACCGCATATCTCAACAGAGGTCTCCTCGACCTGTCATCGCAGACCCTCAAAACCAAATAATCTCGACACTGTGCATAAACAGGGATATTTGCAGACCGTCCTCCCTGTCATCCTACCCCCCTCCATCTATTACGTGAATTTCCAGAGATAAGGGACTTTTAAAAACATTTTTTTTTCCACGGAATTATGTTTATAAAAATTGTTTTAAATGTTTAGGTTTCGCGGGCTCTCGGTTCCAATTCTGAAAGAAAACAGACGAATCTTCCGCTGATTTGTAAAGTCAACACCGGAAAGAAAGGGAGAGGCCACGTGGTCGGCACGTGTTTCAGACGATAAAAAGCATTCACCACCGGTGTTCCTTCCCTCCCCCGTATATTTTTTATAAATAGTCCAATATTTCGGTTGCCGACAAAAAAAAAAAAAAAAACTTTGTATCTCGTACTAATTATGGATGAAAGCAGCATCATAAAAGGAACTATCATGCGCCTTAAATTGTTTCTCTATTTCTGTCCGACCATGTGTTTCCTAACTGTCATCGTATGAAACTTCATTGGAGTTTCCGATAGATATACTGTAACCAAAGCTGTGTGTTTCCCAAGTATGTAGATGTTTCTCAAATTTGATGCATTTCCTAAGTATGTTGATGCTGTGAAACATGATATGTTTTAATAAATATTTGACAACAATAAAGGACAGAAGGGAATGATAATATCAACAAATAAATAATTATAAAGTAGGAATTAAAATAAATCGATTTTGATTCAAAAAAGCAATTCATTTTAAATCAAAAAATTTGTTATTCAATGAAATTTTGTTAAATTATTAGAAAAATATACATAAAAAAATTCAAATTTCAAGATAGTAAAAAAGCGTAAATACTTAATGTGCTGTAAAATAAAATAAAAATATATAAATATCAAGTTCTGATGGGGAGAGAAAACACTACAAAGATTTATTAACCGAAATGCATCTCAGTTAATATTAATTTTTATTTAAAATTCTACTATAACTGTCACCTTGTGCAAA
This sequence comes from Caerostris extrusa, assembly GCA_021605095.1. Taxonomy (NCBI): domain Eukaryota; kingdom Metazoa; phylum Arthropoda; class Arachnida; order Araneae; family Araneidae; genus Caerostris; species Caerostris extrusa. The sequence continues at coordinate 12,045 of BPLR01008898.1, read as the reverse complement.
TTTTTATCATATATTTATATATGTATTTCTCGTCAACATCTATCTCATAATTTTTTATTTCCTTTCGCTTTAACGTTTCTAATTATTTTTATTTTATTTTTAATTATATATATACCATTTTATATAGTAAAAATTTTCGTTATTATTTAACATTAAACGATTTGAGATTTATTTATTTAATTATATATGTATATATATGCTATTTTATATATCATGTAAAAATGCTTATTAATATTTTACATTAAACGACTTAAGGGTACTTTTCCATAAAATTTACAAACAATAAATATTTTTAAAATAATTAGAGCATTTAGTAATTAGAGCTTTTTAAACTAAAACTAAACAAGAATATTTAGAAATTGTTTTAAATATATATCTAGTCATGATTTAAAAAAAAAATATGCAGGATATATTACATTATTATTGATACATTAATAACTAAATTTTAATGTCCCTTTATTTATTATAGCATGCTATTCAACTATACAAATATGTATCTATACACTTATTCCTTTCAAATAAAGCAATAAACAAATAAAAAAATAATCATTCAGATGTAATGAATATGTTTGCTAATAAAAATACCATAATTGGCGACTGACTGAAAATAAGATCTCACTACTAATTGCCAGTTATTTTATTTTACGATGTTATTTTCATTGAAATGAAGACACGATTATCCAACAACTACGGTGTCACGGGACGAGAATGAACAATTTCCCATTTTTCAGAAAAAGCAGCATGCCTGCGATATTTCCGCTGTCAACGCCACTGTTAATGAGTTCACAGTAAAAGCCAAGTTTCATTTATTTTGTTTTCTTCAAGTGTCTCTCGACATACCCCTCTTTGTAACTGTAAACCGCTAAAAGATGGGCTGTGTTCTGCTCTCGACATCTCAGCAAAGAACGAATGCGACACGTTGCAGAAGGAAGGTCGATGGCGAACTGGAATGCTTTGAGTTCGTTTAGAACACAATAGTTCGTGTGTTGTGGCTGAGTTTGCTTTGGGGCTCGAGTGAGAAGATTTTCTTTACAGTAATAACATAAGGAGACATTTTTATTTTACTGCATTAGTTTGATGTCTATTTTCAGCATTTGGTACAAGTATCTTGTATGTCGAGAGCATATATTGATTTAAGGAATTGATCTCTTTTGAAACTGAACCTGTGATATAAATTTAAATAATGTAACTTTCTTACGGACAATTTATGATACAGTATCTAATTATAATTTATTCAGTTAGGATGAGGACAGTAAAATTTGTAAAACAATTTAAGAGAAAATCATTATATTAATATAAGAAAAGTGATTTACATTATTTAGAGATGTATACCATGCAAAGCAAATGTTCGTTATATAAAACAATTTAATTTTATATTTCAATAAAAAACAACTTATGATGGTAATTTTTTTTTTTCCTGTCAAACAAAATTATTTTACGACTATTTTTATTTTCTCTTTTAAATAATCCTTAATCTATTTTAATCTACATAAAAATCAATAATAATAGGATAATATTAAATGATATAAAACAAATGATTTTTTTTTATACATTCAGTAAAAAAAACAACTTATGGAGGTATTTTTTTTTCTTTTCTGACAAAATTATTTTACGACTATTTATAGTTAAATAATTCTTAATTTATCTTGACCTACTTAAAAATCAATAATAATAGGGTAATATTAAACAATGATATAAAACAAATGATTTCTTACATACATTCAGTAAACAGACCACTTATGATGGTAATTTTCTCCTTTCAGAGAAAATTAATTTACGACTATTTATAGTTCTACTTTTAAATAATTCTTAATCTATTTTGAATAGTATAAAAATTAATAATAATAGAGCTAATTCTTAACTTTTGATCTGTGATTTCTTAAATAACGAATTTTCTAAACAGTTATAACGACATACCAATAATAATTTCAGGTGTATTTTATAGAAACATCTGGGAAAAATGCAGAAACTATTAGATCAATACCTCTTAGATGAAAAAAATTCAAATTTTGTTCTTCAAATTAATTTTCATTAATTTATATTCAAAGTACTGCGGTATGTTGTGTCTCCACCTTGTCTCTTCCTCTATTCTGATACTTTTTCATTTATTGGTTAGTTTCTGATTCCAGAGAAAAACAGTTACACTTACATTATTCAAAATATACAAAAACATAAGAATAGTTTTGTTGATTAAAGAAAATATTCTATAATATATATCTGACAGAAACTGAATTCTTCAAAAGTGATAGATAAATAATTTTTGCGAGCAACTCAGGCTGCTTCCATAAAGCTAATTATGTGGTTAATATTTCTTTTTATTTAAAATTTGAGTGCTGATACGTAGTAAATAATATAATCTGTATAGTGACTCTGATTTTGTGCTTTATTTTTATGAAATTACATTAAAATGCACGCAAACGACTAGTTTAAGTCCCACTTGGATGAAACAATATTGGATTTTTTGTTTTTTAAATTAAATTTCATTAATTGATATTAAAAGTACTCCCACAGAATGTTCAGCCAGTCTCTTTCTATGTTCTACATAATGTTCTCTATTCTGATATTTTTTCACTTATTGCTTAGTTTCCGCTTTCCACAGAAAATCCTGACCTGATGGTCAATTGGTTAGCACTCTGGCCATTGGTACCACAGGTTCGAATCTTGGCGGTGGCATAGATGTTTGTTAGTGATTAAGAATCCACGTTGAACTGTAGGTCCCGGTCTAATTAGCCCAACATTAGGTGTGGCAAACCAATCCCAATCCACAGACAATCAGTAACGCACACATTATTCAAAAAAATTGTAGTAGTTTTGCTAGTTAAAGAAAAACATAAAAACATATATTTGATAGAAACTGAATTCTACAAATGTGGTACACAAATAATTGTGCGCCACGCATGCTGCTTCTCTAAGGATAATTATGCGGTTAATATAAAAATGTAATTAATGTCCCAAAAAATAGTATTTTATTTTTTTTTTATTTTGAATGTATATTTTGCAAAATATAAAAGAATTATAATCGTCAAAATGAGTCTATACTTTTATTAATTTTCGATAATACGATTATAAATTTTTTATACTTTTTACTATATATCAACATTCAAAATAAAAAATATATATTTTTGGGACATTCATTACATTTTTTTATTCTGTTTTAATTTTGTGAAAACAGATATGGTAATTTTTTCTCATCCAATTGCCATCCTTTCATGATATCTTTCATTGTTTTAATGTCAGCAATTAATATTTTAAGTAAAAGAGATTCTCATGTCACTCTATATTAATATAAACATGTAAATTTTCTAACATGTTGCTTTATTTTTCTGAAAATGCAGTTGCTTGGGGATATCACCGGCAAGGCTATTGTCAAGCTGGATTTTCAGCCGCTGTCACCAAGGTAGGAACCTCAGTGACATTTCAAAACTTTTATAATCTGTCTTTTTATTGATCACAGATCTTAATGGTTATTCTCTCTTATTCAGGATGGGAGACAACTTTTCATCGGTGCAGTTGGCAGCTGGTACTGGCAAGGTAAATTTAAAAGCTCTTTTTTCTAACTATAGAAACTCTAAATTTACTAGACTTTTTGTAGTATAGACTTTTTAATTTGTTATAATTTCGAAAACTATGTTCATCAGGGTTTTGTTTTTTTTAGGCATTTCCTTAAAATTAGATTAATAAATATTTACTCTAATATTAAGAGATAAATAATTCAAGTTTAAATTTATAAAAAATTATTTTAATTATGATTATATTATTTTAGGAAGCAGATTCTATAACTGTACAGTTTTCGTAATTTATAAAAATTAATTTATTAATTTTAAATAATGAAAAATAATGTATAATATTAATTTTAAATAATGCATAATGAAAAATATGCCAGCAAACAATAATTATATGTGATACAAAAAGGATAATAAAAATAAAGCAAGCAGTTTATTTTTGGATAAAAAAATTTTAGTTGTTCTATTTGTATTTATATTTTAAACCGTAGAAAAAATTTCGTTCACCTTAAAAATACATTAATTTAAATTAAATTTATAAAAATTAATTTGAAGATAAAATAATGAAAACAAATAATTATGTAAAACTATATAAAAATTATTTTTAAAAATAATTTTTGGAAAAAAAAAAAAAAAATTATTTAAAAATAAATAATTTTTGTTAAGAAAATATAAATCAGTATTATTTAAAAGTAGAAAATTTTGTTAAAAAAATAAACTATTTAAAAAATAGTTTCCTAAAAAAATAAAAATTATTTAATAATGTTTAACAGTTTTTGTAAAAAGAATTATTTAAAAATGTTTAAAAATAAATAGTTTTCTAAAAAAAATATAAATTATTTAAAATTATTTAATATTAAATGGTTTGTAAAAACAAAATATTAATTATTTAGAGATATTTAAAAATAAATAGTTCTGTAGAAAATTTAAATTGTTTAAGAATAAATAGTTTTGTAAAAAAAAATTATTTAAAAATATTTAGTTTATTATTATAAACTCAGGCGCACAGTAGCATAGTAATAATAGAAAATAATTAGATAAAAATAATTAGAATGAAGGCAATTATTATTAAAAATTGGTGAATGTACTAAATAAGCAATAAACGTTTAATTGTTTTCACACTTAAATTTAACTAGACTGCGAATGAAATCCTAATGCTATTTACCTAACTATAAATACACTTCTCCGTTGTATATGTTTAGCACAAACTTTTCTGATTTAATATTTTAGTATGAAATCAAAATCTTTAATGATTCAGTTGAAAAATGTCTTTTTTCCTTGAAAAGGCCAACTCTATTCCCAAGATCTCCTTTCAAAGGAAACCCAATTCAACACTCCCGAAGGTCCAGCGGAAGATGACGACAGTTATTTGGGTAACCACACGTCATTTTCACTTGAAATTTACTTTTATTTTAGTTTCTCACATCCGTTTGTATTTTACAATCTGTCGCTAAAGTTAATTAATTTGAAATATTTGTTTTATAATAATTAGAATTATTTTTTAGTACATCAAGTAAACTTATGGTAGCATATTTAGCATTCCTGTATAGTTAATCACTTATGAAATTAAATGAAATTCCATTTCTTTAGCTTTTTTACTCGGAAATAGATATATGTATGTTAGTAAAATTCTTCTGTTTAAATTCTTTATTTAATAAATAGTGCAATAAAAATTCTAAATATTTAATTTTTTATAAAAAAAATTATTTTATAAGTGGCATAATAAAAAAAACTTAATATTTATTTTTTATAAAAAAAAAGTAGTATAATAAAAATTTCTTAATATTTAATTTTTTAAAAAAAATATTTAGACAAAATATCACTATTTTAATTCTCAAAGGTATTTCTTTTTTGTCCTTACCTATACGAATCTCATTAATAATTATGATTTTTTTTACTTATTATTATTATTATTATTTATGTATTTTTAAAAATTAATAAAAAAGAAAAAAATTATTATTTATTGATTTATTATTAATAAAAGTGTTTTTCTGATAATTAGACAATGTGATTTCTGAAAACACGGTTATAATTTTAGCGCTAGTTAATGATTATGGATTACGTTAATGCTTTCTTCAGTGTTGGTTTTTTTAATTAAAATACAAATTTAGAAAAAAGAAATAGATCGCATTAAAATTTTTATTTTCTATTATTAATATAAATATTCATATATAAATATTTAATGTGTAATACATTTTTGCTATCGTTTCTTTAAAGTAATTTAAACTATAACAGGATGATTTAAACAATCTTAGTAAAAATTGTATTCTTTATACTTTTATTTTAATGTTGAGATATAGAGATAAAAAGTATAATACAAGAAATTCACTAAATGATATATGATTATCTACAGTTATAAAACATCTATAGTAGATCGATTCTTCTAAATATTATTTTTCTTTCCAAGATTTGCATTATTTCTCCTCTTATTAGTTGCTATTGTTCAAATTTTTGTGACATACCTTATAATCTTAATTTTTCACTAAAATGATTTCTCTAGTATGTTACTATATCATCTTCTTACAAAAACGAATTTAAGTGGAAAATAACGTCAACATTTCATTTTCAGGATATTCTATTGCAATCGGCGAATTCACAGGGGATAAGAATCCTGATGTTGTAGTCGGAGTGCCACGTGGACACAAACTTTCTGGAAAGGTAAAAGAAGCCTCAATTTATTTCTCATGCAGGACACGGGAATTGATGTCCTATTGTCCGACACTTTTCGATACCAGTACATACTCTATTGAAAATAAACATAATAGTTGTAACAGGTGTAGCCTTATAAACATACCTTATTTGGAGCTGTTTCTATAGATCTAGAAGAACTATGCTCGTATATGTCGTATATGGGTTAATCACACCTGTAAGTTATCCTGGAGAGCCTAACGCTCTCTTCACATTTGGATTGCTCGTAATATAATATATAAAAAACAAACTTCAAGGTAATAAAGGGTTTAGCTATTTAAATAATGTACGTAATTATTTAATAAAAGTAAATTTAATGAATGCACCTGATGTAGTTTTACATCTAGTAAAATAAAAATTTAGGATTTATGTTGGATTTCAACCAATTATAAACTGGATGTGTTTTTGTTTCTGATATTCGTATTCATTTTCTACGTTAATGGTATGATCAGTCTGTTATTATTTAAGCCTCAAGATGTCAGGATTTAATATGAGTCCCGTTTAGCAGACCGTTGTGGTAATAATAAATCTGCTGCTTATGTGCCGTTTTAGTCAAGGTTCTCATCATTCGAAAGCAATAAAATGTCAGCAAACTTGGCTTGTTCTTTGACTACTTGGTGGGAGATTTCCAGGTTTTTCTCCCATAGGATAGTTTCTCTAAAACTCCACCCGGAAGATACTGCAGTCTTTCTTCAATGGGTCTAATTAGCTTAAATTATTACAAAATAACCGTAGAGCGACAAACAAATCCAATCTTTCTTCAGTGACTCTGAGTCTTCTACCTACGGGTGCTTCATCCATCCTTCCTGACTCTTTCCCTAACATCCATGAGAAGATTACTCAGGGGTTTTCTTTCCGCACTGCAGGACACTGAAGTTTAGACAGGACAAACACATAAATTATTTTTAAATGTGCAAGATTTAGAGGCAAGCAAAAAAAATATATCATTATGCAAAACTTTTTGATATTTTTTGACATTTTATTGCTTTCGAATGATGAGAACCTTGATTAAAACGGCACATAAGCAGCAGATTTATTATTACCACAACGGTCTGCTAAACGGGACTCATATTTTGCCCCCCAAATGTTTCAGCGATGGCCTCTGAGGAGTCTAAGTCTTCCTCCTCTGCTCCTCAAAACAACAAAAATCATTTGTGGGATGGCAGCTTAACGTGCCTCTACCTGGCATAGAACACACAAGCTTCCGATTCGGCGTCACTCGTCGGTTTCAAATCCAGCAACCGTTTTATAGTACTGTTTCATAGTACTGCTTAAAATTCAGTACCCATTTTATAGTATTGCTTTATAATACTGCTTAAAATTCGAGTACAGTTTTATGGTATTATTTTATAGTGCTGCTTAAAATTCGAGTACAGTTTTATAGTACTGTTTAAAATATGATCTTCGTTTCATGTAAAAATTAGATGCGTAAATTTTAAAGTTTAGAAGCTTAGAATTATAATTATTCTGGAATGTTGCCTTAAAAATATTGTTGTTTCAAGAGGGAAATCTTTGATTCTTCCCTGTAATTTTGAAACAACATTATTTGTAATATGTAAGATTTTTATGTATCTAACAATATCTTAGATTTAACAAGTCAATAATTTTATTAACTTTTAACAAGTTAATCATCTATTATTTAAAGTACTAGTATATTGAAAATATTTTTGTATTGTTTAAAAATGTATAATTTGTTTTCATGAGTTATTAAATCTTAAATATCACCAGATGTTTTTCGCATATTAGTTTAACATTTCGTTAAATCTTTTTCTAAACATTTTCACTTCGCTTGCGGATTTCCCTCAGTTCAAAAAGAAAAAATGTTTCACAGAATTTAGATTCTTTGAATTTCTTATTTTGCTATTTGAAACGCGAGAATCCTCAAGTTCTCTTTTTAGTGCTTGTTAATTTCAAGGATACGAGATGTTTTTCAATAAGAATAATGTTATTATTCGAGAAAGAGTTATAAACACGAGGAAATGAATCTTGAAATAGCTACCGAATGACAGATCTATTCTCAAAGAATAGATATCATATTCATTTTCCGGAACTTGAATAAAAATACTACATACTTACAATCATGATGTTTCGCTCGATTCATATCATTCATGATTGTACAAAACGATAAGCATGACACATAACATTTTTGCTTTTGTTTATAATTCCTTTCGAATTTGTAAAACATTCTTTTAGAAATAAATAGAAAATTATCATGTCAAATCTTATCACTAAGAATAACTTTACATCAAAAATGCTAATTATGAAGAATTTTAAAAATATTCAATTCAAATTTAAATTTGTTAAAAAGGCAATTTTTTTGCGCTCTGGATTAAAACTGAATGTGGTTGGGTTGAGATTTCAAACACAGGTTGGAGAACACATCACTTTGTTTATACGTTCACAAATACTACATATGCACAATATTTAACACATTTAAAGATAGATGATTCTAGATACGTGGGAGGATTCCAGTTCTAAGCCAACAATAAAGGTACTCAAGTACGCATTGGATGCGAGAAATATACTTCCTATCCGGGTGAGAGTCTGTAGGCCAACACATACCCACATAACATATTTTTCCATGTTGTGTTAAATATATTTATTTTCAGGATGAGAGACCGTAAACTAAATGTTTCATGCATAAATGCTTCATGTTTGCATGCATGAAAGAACTTGAAGATCGGAAATCATTAATAGCATTTCAATTTCGTTAACGTTGATTTTTTCATATGTAGAAATCATTTCATGTCATCTAATCATTTCATGCCTAAACAAAAATTAATATGCCATTATATTTCGGTTGTTTACTGCTTTAATCTCTAAAAATTATTGTATCTTGTTTTTTTTTTATTAACTAAGTTCATTATTGAATGAAGTAAGCTAAATTCATTATGGATTTTTATCACAGAATGCAAACTTTATAATATATCTTTTCTTTTTCAGGTATCCTTATTCAATAGCACATTGTATAGTCTTCACAATATATCAGGAGAGCAACTTGGTTCCTACTTTGGATATTCTGTTTGCGTTACAGACATCAACGGTGACAGGTAAAATATTATTTTTTTTCCTGCTATTGTTTCAAAAAACAGTTTCTGTCTTTAATTGTTGCAATAAATTTGTTCAACGATAAATTAAAAGGAAATAGGAAAACCAAATTAAAGCATTTCCTTATTTTACATTTATTCATTTTAATAATACAAGTTTTTTATTGGTTATTATATATTCTTTTGGCTACATACTCAAAATATTTTTCTAATGACACGTAATAAATAAACAAGGCTAAATAACTAAATAGCCATGAGGGCTATGTAGGAAACTTTTCCAAGTAATTCTGCGTCTTTTTGAAGGTTAGATGACATCATAGTGGGAGCTCCCCTCTACACAGATCTAACGGCCAAAGATGGCAGCTATGAAAAGGGAAGAATATACGTAGCCTACCAAACAAAAAAGGTATTTACATTCAATATATTGCATTTAATAAGTTGATCTCTTTCATTACACGCAGTTCAGTCACATTAATGGGACCACCTGCCAAAGCCAGAACAACCACCTTTGGCAGTGCGGACTGATTGCAATTCGATCAATGTAATTAACGATTGAAATGCTTTCCGATACCCTGGGACATCCTTTATATACACTCCACTGTCATGGGCTGCCGCCTACCTTTTGTGATAGGTTATTTCACGTTGACGTCGAAAGTAGGTGGTGGTCACATTAATGTGACTGGACTGTGTATATAACACTATTATTATTATTATTATTATTATTATTCATTAGAGCAACAGCCCCCTGGTAGGCCAAGGTCATCTGTCTACTGGCAAATTTCGAGATATGAAATGTTTATTTTTCTACAGGGTAACGTTATCAGTCCTTCGCCCAACGCTTTACAATCATATTAAACCACAGAGCTCCAGGCGGTGCCATGGATGTTTGTAATGGTTCGGAATTCACTTTAAGCTGTAGGTTACGGTTTCATATGACCGTAGAGCGTCAGAGAGCCCAATCAGATCTCTCACCCACAGCATTCTCAAACTGTACTCAGCTCTAGGCAAAGTGATGTGGTGTGGTGTAGTAGTAGCAGTCTTATTAGACCGGGGAAGATTAAGTCTCATTGTCCGAACCACAACAAACATCCGTTTCTCCGCCAGGAATCGAACCCGAAATATGTGGCACGCAGCTGCAATCACTCGATCATCACGCTCAATATATGTATATATATATATATATATATATGCGTGTGTGTGTTTGAAATTTTTGTCAATTCATTTTTATAAATTTCGAATAAGCATTTTCTTATCAAAATGTTCTAATACAGACCTAGAAAATGTAATGCAGTTTTTCTATATAATTATACAAGAATTATCTGTATAGAATTCCAAATGTAAATTTTATGTTACTCAAGTTATATATTCTACTTGATCAATGCTTGAATTTTTTAATACCTTTTCCAGGCTATTATATTGTTGTAAATCAAACCAATGTTTAGCAGTAATTTATGATTTTAATTTCAACTTGAGGCACTTAAAATGTTTTTTTAATGAAAACAACTTTTGTTTGCAGCATAATTTCCGAACCAGGAGCCATATTGACGGAACATATTCGAAGGGAAGATTCGGGCTGTCTTTAGCTTCGCTTGCTGACATCAATAAAGATGGATATGGTGGTAAATGTTTTTAATGTTACATCGGAAAATCCATGAAGAAAAAGAACAATAATACATAACTATATCAATCTATTACCATTTCCATTAAGAATATTATTTCTATTTCTTTGTTTAAGCCAGTGGTTCCCAGAATTATTTATCCAATCGTATCTTTTTCACAAAAAAAAAAAAAGTATATATTACTCAGCGCCCCTTTTGATAATCTATCTTCTTTAAGGGAGCACACAAAAATATGTAGTAAAAAAAATTTGTGTTTACATTTATGTATCTACATACTTCTTAAAACTTATTAAATAAAGTTGTAAATAAATTCTTGAAGCTCGAAATTATACATTTTATAAAAATCAACAATTTTGCAATTACATTAAGCACAGAAAATTAATACAATGAAATAAAATATAAAAATATAAATTACGGATTTGTTGGGGCGTGGGTACTGCAACCAGATTGGAGTTGAGTGTGGTTGGGTTGAGGTACTTGAGGCACAAGTTGGAGAACTCACAGCTTTATTTACACACACACACACACACACAATACCACACGCATACAATTAGAGACATATAATATTTAACACATTAAAAGACAGATAATTCTAGAATAGTGGAAGGATTCCACTTCTCAGCCGAAAACCCGATACTCAGCTAAGCGCGGGATATACTTCCGCTACAGGTGAGAGTCTGTAAGCCAACTAATACGTAGAATTACGCCAAATATATTAGCTTGGGAAATCTCACCTTTCTAACGAGCGTGAATCTCAAATTGTTTGATCGATACTTTACGAGATATCGATCACTACAGTCATCTACTGAAAAAATAATTGATTTCTTTTTCCCTAACCTGATATATCCTCTCCGGGGAGAGACTATAAACTAAAAGTTTTCTCAACAGAAGTACAGGCTGGGCCCGACTGAACATTTCTCCTAAAACCCGCAAGGGTCGAAGATTTTTTTTTTTTTTTTTTTTCCTACTGAAGCTTGGCAAATAGACCGTGATCTGTTTATGCCATAAGGGCTGAATCGACGTTACTCACTTCGCCTACCCAGGGGGCGCGTGTAACTTGAAGATAAGGCACGGACGCGGAGTAACAATGCCCCCGCAATGCTCTACGATCCTATTAGGGACCGGGACCTACGGCTTAAAGTGGATTCCGAACCACTACAAACACCCATGGCATGGCAACGCCGGGAT